>JAGYHZ010000358.1:0-11613 GCA_024244195.1 Ascosphaera aggregata | reverse complement strand
CTGTCTTTTTTATGCAAAATTGCAACCTCATTGACAACATGACTGCCCGTCGTCTTCACAGAATCATGTTTTGACACAGCTCTTGCAGTGAAAAATATCGCTCCACCAGTCCTTCAATTCAAGGAATGAATGATATGACAGTCAAAGTCAGCTCCTATTACTGTGCTTAGCTGGAAGCGGCATTCTCAAAGGGACCAACGCTCAGCTGCTTTCCTCGTCATCGCAACTTCCCCTACAGCCTTGCACCACAACTCATTCATGTCTTTTGCGTTCGCGTCACAAGAGGACTAGCTGGATTTCGCTCACTATCCGTCTACAGTCTTCAAGCCACGAGGAATTTGACCTCAGCTCCTATTCACCGGATGAGTCTAGTCTGGAAGTGGTGAAGACGGTGACAAACGCTGGTGGTGCTGCTGGTGGTGGTCATGGCGATGCTTGACGCCCTGAAACCTCCGCGCCCACTCCGCCCTATTGGTCCGTACTCTACGGCTGAACGTTTGCTCTACACGATTCGTAACGACAACCGGCGACAGTGTGAACGAAGCTATGACGAGCTCTTTCAATAATATTCTCATTGTCAATTGAACTCACAGTGAAGACACGCAGCTGTCAGACAGTCGTATCACTATACCGTCAGTGGCTCTTCGCAAAATAATTTTTTCTTTTTTCTTTCACAGTTTTGATCGCATCCAATTACTATCGCATCGGACCGCAACCCGTCTGCCTGTGGCACATCATAACGGCCATCAGCGAAACGGGAAAACACCCGTTTCCATTGCTCATTTAGCAATCGGTCTGGGGATCGTGCATAATGCTTGACTTTATGGACTACATTCAACTTGCCTTTGCTGAAGCATGTGGTTGGGAGAGGAATAATTCATACTCCTCCCTAATTGATACCGCGAAAGGTAGGCTACCAGATCCGGAAATCAACATACACTGAGTCGATATTTTTTTTCTGTTGCATCCACTCGGGTACCGTTACTAACGGTACCTCAAGCAATCCTCGACTTCCCAATCCCCTCCCGGTTCAAGGTCAATATATCCTCTCTTTCAACACCTCAATTTGCGACCGCATATACGTTAGGCACTGTCGGTTTGATCGATGGCTCCATATCATACCTCTTCACAAGTTTACCACTCCATAATACACCAAGCAGAAGCACCTTAATTCCCTTGCGCGGTCTGGTGCCTGGGTACAAGCAAATCAACCCAGCAGACTTTGAACCCCTACCCTACGATCCCACTGCAAGTACGGCGGATCGCTTGTGCCAGGTGCTGTCAGGGACAGCCGGCAAAGAGGATATCGCCAGTACCATATACGATGACAGCAGGACGGGGACAAGCCCTACACTGCTCTATGCATCACTCCACCTTCCGGCCCCTACGACACTGACAGCTCTCTTCCTACGACACCTTTCGCCGCAAACAATACTTTCAATATCGCTGTGTTCTACGCGAGCAATTCCAAACTATAAAAATGCACCACAGACATCGATATTGACTCGCCTCGTGCACGATACGGGGAAGTATTGCGTGGAGGGACTGTTTGGGACAGATAGTACGCTATTCGGTATTAGGGGGTTATGGAATTTTGCAGCTCTACCGAGGACGAGGGACGATGGGAACAATTTCGGTTCTGCTTTTGGGAGTATTGGGGTAAACAGTGCTGGAACTTCCTCCTCTAGCAATAACTGCGGGACGAAATCATTTATTTCTGCAGGTGCAGAGCTCTACTATTCTCCGATATCATCCGTTGTGGGAATGTCCACTGGTTTGCGATTCACGAGGCTGCCTTCTTTGACTCCGATTGCCGCTGCTGCTGCTGCTGCCGCCGCCGCCACCGCCGCTTCGAATACCGGCGGAACGACAGGGTCATCGATTACAAGTTCCATTCCAATCCCGTATACCCTAACCGTGACTCTGACACCGTTGACCGGGTCTCTATCAACAACCTATTCAATCTTGGCATCGGAGGATCTAGCGTTCAGTTCTCGTTTCGGATTCAATGCGTACTCTTGGGAAAGTGAGATGGTGGCAGGCTGCGAGATCTGGCGACGAAACAAACCACGAAGATGTGGACGAGAACCAGGCGATTTAGATTGGGCTCGGAAAAAGCTTGGGTTACCTCTTCTGCATCCCGAACTTGGTGGCCTCGACGGTGACGACGAATATAATCATTCTCAGGCAGGTGAAGACGCGGCCACCAGCGCAAGTCCAAGGTACGACACCTCATCGCCTAACGATTCAGTGGTGAAAATCAGGATGGACCAATCGTGCAATGTCAGGGTTCTCTGGGAGGGGAAGTTCAAGGAGTTATTGGTCTCCGCGGGTGTTTCTCTCGGTCCATTGAATGCTAGGGGGATGCTAAATTCTCGGGCAGCTTCTGGAATGGGCATGGGTATCGGAAATGCTATTAATGATGATAGCAAGGGTTATGGCTTGACTGGCATCGGGATGTCGATCATGTATAGTTCATGAACCTTGGTGATGACTTCCGTGACGAATATCTCGATGATATGAGGAGATGATGAGGGGCTTTCTTTTGATGCAGTGGAAGACATCCTAGGCGCAAGGTACCTCAGGATATACAGGATTGTCAAAATCACGTTATTTATTTTTATGATTTCGTTATCTGACCTCTATCTCCCACGTCATACGTAGTTTACGCCGACCATTCTCAAATCATCGCAGACCCAACTGTCTCTGTTAGTTACAAGTGAGTTTCGGACTCAAGTCTCCCACGGAAATGGGGAGTTCAATGAAAGAAATATTCTTACCTTCACCCCGTTTGC
Source organism: Ascosphaera aggregata (assembly GCA_024244195.1). Classification (NCBI taxonomy): domain Eukaryota; kingdom Fungi; phylum Ascomycota; class Eurotiomycetes; order Onygenales; family Ascosphaeraceae; genus Ascosphaera; species Ascosphaera aggregata. The sequence goes on along the minus strand of JAGYHZ010000358.1, from coordinate 8,818 downwards.
TGCCAATCTAGAGAGCACATTTCTCCTACGAACAAAGTTTATGAGAATCTTATCGCTAGAATTGAGAGAGAAAAGAAAAAAAGAAAAAAAAGGGAGAAAGAGAGAGAGAGAGAGAGAACAAGAAAACGTCGTGCGATTCAACGCTCTGAATCACATTTCTAGGTCGATCGAGGTGTTTCCGACAATCTTCATCGGGCTCCCATGCAAGGGTGCACAAAAGCCAATGGCGCACCCATGTGAATCGCAAACGAGAAGCAGCAATGGAGAAAAGGGGGGTGTGGAGTGGAGAGGGAAGGGGGGAGGGAGAGGCTGCTGCAGCTGCAAGCCTGGGAGGTCAGTCATCTTGTCGGTGCTTACTCTTATTCTGACATAAAGTAATCAATGTGGCTTAGATGTCACTGCACTCATTACTTTTCCCCTCGTGAAACTCCTCCTGAATCTCTCTCTCTTGGCGTGCGCAGGCCTCCTATTATTCTTTTTTTTTTTTTTTTTTCTTTGCCGGTCTACGTTCGAATGCACACAATCGGGATGATCGCAGCAACAAACATTTGAAAGAACAGATGAACTCTGCCGAACTTCAAATGCCTGTTTCTTCTGAGTCTAGACTGGGTGCTGAGCACCACCAGCACGAGAATGATAAGATATTCTTTTCAGTCTCGTCACATCTGTTTTTCGTATGAGACAAGTGAGATGACTGGAAGCGAAAGTGAGTGCCCTTTAGATGCAAAGATTATTCCCCCCTCACTCCCACCGCCCCCATCCCCCTCAGCAGCGACCGAAGACCTGAAGTGCACGAGCATATTTGCCAAGGTGATGAATGAGATAGATTCCAAGTTGTAAATGAATAGTGCACTAGGCGCGTCATACCTATACAGTGTTAGAACATGATTGGCAGCAGGCACGCAAGCCACAACACAGATATGTATATGCATACTTCGATTGCTACTACGTGACCAGGGAACTGTTAGCAATAGGGAAAAAGGATGTCCTACTAAAGCTCCCCAATGCGGTATAACTAGCTTGGTGAGCGCGGCCACGAGATGAAGGGAGGAATAATAGATAGATAGATAGATAGATAGGTACCAGGATTGCGTGCACGGGCGATGAGCACGAGGATTGTTTCCACAGAACTCTTGACCCTTGCAGGAAATGCATAGTAAGACATGGTTACCGGTGCAAACAAACAAATCTACCAGACTGTCCAGCGTGTATTGCCAGCGAATGCTTCATCTGGTGTTAACCGGGAGGAAGGAAAATACGTTTAGGAACACCATGAGGGAAAAATTCCCCTAGAAGGTGATTGTGTAGATTCGAAACCTGCTGCTGGACTGGCAGATAAATAGGGCAATGACCGAGATTGCCGCGCAGATGACGGTATGCCTTTTGCACCGTTTACTACACTTCGACCTGTCAATCGCTTGGCTATTTCTATTGAAAGTTCGCTGCGTTTGTCATTTACATCGGCAATAGAAGAAGCAGCAGAAGAAGAAGGAGAGTTGGAGGTCACGAAGAAGAAGAAGAAGAAGAACAGAATGATGATGTTTCCCTCACTGCTGGGAATCTTTCAAAAACACAAAGTGTGTATTGTTACCGTAAGTTTGCAATCTGGGGCAGTTGAATTGAGCATATACGGCCTCGATGGCTGTAATATCATTACCATCAGGAGTTATCGAATCCATTCGGTGACTGGACTGATCCTGCAACGTCTCATCCATCAACCACGATCCATGGATTGACATTAACATAATTCAGATAGACAGGAAAGAGAAAAGTGGAGGAAAGGAAAGGGGCCGTCAACATGAAAGGTGCTTAACGTATCGCGGTGAGAGGGATGGATGGATGTACGGAGAGAAATCAGTCATCTAATGCAGAGCAGAACCGGGAGTATGATCCCTGCTGGATTAGATGGGACTGGAACTCCGTATACTTTGCCTATTCCATCTCTGTTGATAACCATATGCAAACATCAGATCACTCCATCTGTGATCCACAGGCCGGTGCCGTAGTTAGTATACATTTACTGTCGACTAAAAAGAGTCCGGCATAACCTTAGTCAATGACGGGGAGGGAGGGGTAGTGCACCGGTATATATAGCATGGGTTACTGGACCACCTATCAGACAGACCAGGAATGTTGATTTTTCCCATTACTGCCATTGAATCATTTCAGATGATCATTCTAACTGTTTCAGGAAGATTCTATACTTGATCAACACCCCCTTCCACTCAAATACACTTGATATTTTGCAGTTCATTGAAGTTGTCTTAGCAATGTGCTTAATCCAGCATAATACAGACATTAGATACTTGTACTACATTTTTATGCTGTAGCATAAGATTTTAAGCGGTGTTTATAGTGAACAAAGGGATAATCGGTGGATTTTCTCATACATATTTCATACATGGATAACCAACATAATTAATAATCACTAGTGATGGGTACATATTAAGAGTTAGCTTCTCAATAAGTTCGTATAGCCACTTATTAAGACAGAGTAAGAAGGGAATTAGTACTGATGCAATGATTCATCTAATCTCTGGAATGAATAAAATAAATATGAATCACACTAAGCTGAATAAGGTAAAGTGGACTTTTATGATTGCTCCGGTATGTCTGTTGATATTCATCCTAACATGGCTAGTGTGATCATGTGCGGTCGTCTGGATGTAGCTAGGAATAGGAATTTACCGGGTATTCGTACAGATGAACCGCATTTCTGCTTCTCGGGAAAGACTAAGGGGGACAACAATCCCGGGTCAATTGAGTCCCATCGGTTGGTTTGAATTGAAAGAGCGACTTGTCTGCCTGTCTGTCTGTCTGTGGCTGCCTTTATTTGTTTTCTTTCGATTTTTTTTTTCTTTTTTGAGTGCATCGCTTCCCCAAATTCTCTTCCTCACGACCGTTTCGGCGCTGAAAAGTACACAAGCTTGAAGGGTGTTTGAAAGCGCGATGCAATGCAACAGGACGATACTCTGCGCGACACTGAGCTATGCTCCAAGTTGTGGCGACACAATCTTACGATTGATACCTTAAATCGTCACTATTACTGCTTGACCAAGAATTTGGGTGAGCATGCTATGTGCGTGGTGCACGTCTCTTTTCAGGCATGACCATAAGACGGAAAGGAAGAATACGGAGAACCCGTGGGAAAATCGATCAATCCAGATCACGTCACGATGCCAATCAGTCCTTCGGGACGACATGACCAGAGAGAAAAAGAGCGACCAAGGGAGAGAGAGCAAATCAGGTTGTGAGGAAGAGTGCAGAACAAATTCGAGAAATCGGAAAAAGCAAAAAGCCAAACGCCAAAAAGAAGAAAGAAAGAAGAAAAAAAAAAAAACAGAAAACAGAAAACAGAAAACAGAAACGCCAAAAACATAAAGGGATATTGATTACACTACTCGGGAAATCCCCAGAACGCCGTGTGATCTCTGGTGAGAGTCATCAATGGAGGAGGGAAACGGTTCTTGTAACTTTCCTATGCGGCTTATTCCCCTTCTAAGAGGGAATGAAAAAAAAAAAAAGAAAGGAAGGAAGGATTGTTAGCTCAATTCCCTCGTGCTCAAACTCATTATCTCTCTTCTTCCCGTCCTACTCTTCTTGCTACTTGGGCTTTGGAAACTTGAACTGGGCCCTTCGTCCCTCCTTTGCAATTAAACTGTTTACGCCGTCTCGTGTGGACCGTACGTACCCTTTTGATCGTCTGGCTCTGCCTCTACTTCTTCCGCTCTTTCTCATTCTTGCTTTCCATGTCTCTCGCTCACACACAACCAGAGGCTTATACTTTTCTTCTCTTGCTCTGAGTTCGGTTACCGACTACTCACTGACTGATTACTACCCCTTCCCACGGCCTTCTGAGTTTCACCACTCGTTTTCTTGTCCTATCTCCCTTCCTGTCACACTCTTTTCGGGTCTCATTTCTTCCTTTTTCCTACTGACACTCCCTCTCGTTGACCTCTCATCTCTCATCTGTCTAATCTCTCGCTCTCTCTCTTTTGCTTTTCAGTAGCTCCTTGTTGCTATTGGCGAAGAAGCACGACTACCAACTTCATTCGTTGCTTATCCAATTGTTACGGTGGCTATCTCGAACTCTCGTTCGCTTTTTTACTACTGTCGTCTGTCGTGTATTTCGTTGTGATCGCGACCGGTTCCTGCAGGAAGTGCCAATCGAGCGGTCTACCTCGTCGTACCAAGCGTCCTCTTGACCGTCTTCTACCTGGGGACACATTTGAATCTCGACTGCGTTTGGACGAGGGTCACTACTTCATCAACTCGCCTCTTTTTACATTGCGCTTCCGGCTAGTTCATGTCAATTTCATGACTCAATTGGCTAGCCTTTGAGCTCTGCTCCCACCCTCAAAAGTCCTACGACGCACTAACATAAAGGCAACGTCAAAAGGAGCCGAACGAATTGAAACGAGGACCGAATTCACGTTTGGTTGATATTACTTCTGCAGGAGAGTATCCAGTGCAGAAGACAGGCTCCATTCGCTTGTCATACGTTTCGTTGTCGCTGTATCAATTGAGGATCGTTCAGATTTACACAAACGTCGTTCGACCTTTGTGCAACTCCACCTGAATTACGACTCATCTTCCGTCCGCTTTAACCTCCCTCGCTCACTTCGACAATCACCCCTTTCTCCGCCTACATTTCAGAGCTGGGACGCCTTGTTCTGCTGCATTTTCGGCAAGAAACAGAGAAATATTCGCCGAGCGCTCCAGCATTAAGCTTCTGTCAGTTTCGTCAGCGGCGTCAGTCGTGACGTTCCTTGTGTATCGATTATACCAACAACAAAGCTAGAAACGGACAAGGTTGTCACTGCAGCTCTCGCCTATCCTTCACCTACTTAAATCTGCATATATCTCCCTCTTCTCTCCTGAAAAATCAAGAACGAAAGCTGGTTCATTTCATAAATCTCCCCTACTGCAATCCACAGTTGCTGGTTGAATAAGGGGAAGGAACAAAAAAGCTCATCAACTTGCCGGCCCTTACTCAATCTGTTGCAACCACGACAAAAGCTGGAACAACCGACCTACGATCATCACGGCGCGATACCGTCTGTGTATCAGCAAACGGAAGAAACCCTTTCCTCCCAACTTCACGCTTCGATCTTCGTGATCTGCAAACCATTTGAAATCTGCTTTTGTCTACTTCAATCGCCTTACTGAACTTTTTTCCACAATGTATCTTCTTTCCGATTTATCAACGTCAATCATTCTAGTGACTGCTTTGGTCAACCTGTTTCCATCAGCGCACGCAGCCTCATATAAAATGAAAGGTTGTTGGAAGAACGTCAGCGACCTCACATCCAAGGGTACTTATAAGTGGCAATCCGCAGGGAATTGCGCACAGGAATGCAGTGAATACGCTATCATGGCCATGACCAGTGGCAACGAGTGTCTATGCACAAACATATTGCCCTTAGAGAAAGATAGAACGAATGATGATGATTGCAGTACACCGTGTGTCGGATACCCCAGCGATTTATGTAAGTATTATGAGATGTCTCTGATCGCATCGATTGGTTACACATCCTGACAGTGCAAGAGATTCTACAATGCTAATATCAGTGGTGCATAGGCGGGAGTGATGATTATTACTCGATCTACCTGACCGGCAATAAGAAGCCAGAAACAGCAAGTGAAGACAAAACAGCAGCGACGTCAGCCACAAGAGGACAGGGTACCTCAGTAGCAACCAAAAGCACATCCGTGCCCAGCATGACGACGTCACCAATCAGGCCAACCTCAGATGGACAGACTGTCCCTACTACGGATTCAACTTCGCCAGCCGGGGCAACCGAGACGGCTACAAAGGGAAATAAATCAGGCGGTACGAATAAGGCAGCTATTGCTGCAGGTGTCGTTGTTGGAGTCGTTGGTACCGCCGCTGTCATTGCCGGTGCCATTTTCTGGACGAAGAGACGCAATAGGGCCAAGGTTGAGGAGGAATATCGGCGGAACGCGCAATTGAGCGATTATGTTGCTGGTGGTGCGGCGTCTGGGGCCGCGCGGGATGGTGCTGGTCGAGAAAAGTATGGACGTGATCAGCGACTAGACCCTAGTGCGCAGAGGAGATTGAGCAATGGAAGCATTGCCGACGTTCAGGACTATTCAAGGAGGATCCTAAAGGTAGGACACAATTCATCTCCTTCACTTTCCTTGTTTACTCAGTTTCCGAACAAGGGTGCGGTGTGAAGGTGATTCTTGTGCGAATTAGCTTCCGTTCCTGGCCGGTTCTCAGAGGCTTCTTCGGAGCCTTTGAAGTCTGTTTTTGAACACTTTTGTTTTTGTCCCTTCTTTGTTCCTGGCTCTTTCCCCCAATGAATATCAGAAACAGTTTGTTCGCATTGCTGACTTTTGTCACTTTAAACAGGTCACAAATCCCGACTCTAGTTATTACTAAGACTCCCATTGTTGACGCCAACGGAGTCTTAGAACAGGTAATGGACCTAAAAAAATGTTTGAAAATTTCTGAAGCGGAATCATGCCTCTTTTTGGCCTCGTTGCTACCTCAGGGAGCATTCTACCATTCAACCTCATCCACATGTCCTCCCAGTTGCCACACGAGAGAACACAAACCATGACATTCAAAGCGGTCTCAGATACACACAACCCCCTTCAACCTTCAATTCTCTATAACAGTTCGGATTGCGGGATTTTGGTTTCCGTATCCATCATCTCATCTTTGCATTCTGGCATGGCGTCTCACGAATTGAATCTGCGTTTTCTCTTCACTATATCCTTCGCTGTTTTCTTTGTCTCCAAGGTCCCAAAGTTCTCGGCTCTCTTAGGTTGTGCATTTAATAGGTGGATGTGGTGTTGCCGTCTATCGGTAGCGGTAGGGGTAGACATGAATTACCGCAGCTGAGCGTTATCTGAACCTCATTGGGGCGAATGCATATGGCGATGCCGATTCATCGTCCTTTTGATACCACGCTCTTTGAAGCTTGCTGCGACATGGGACTGGGAATGGTCAGAACCGCATTGATCCCGTGACTGTCACTATGCCACTTCGATCATGACTTCGGTCACTAAGTTGACCCATCCGGAACGCCTTTTGCCCTCCATACAAGAACATATCGTCAACACCCTCCTTTGCTGGCTAGGACATCGTTGCGGCGGTGTGTACGTCCATCAAGGTCCAACGTATGTCATCCTTGTCGGACCTGTCAGAACAGTGCATCACGCAAGATCACCCCACATGGTGTCCGCTTTCGTACGTTTCCGTCGTGGCGTTTCGACATGAATCAAACGAGGAGAAGGACAATCCCTATCCGAGACACACTCTCGCAGACACAATATGACCTGGACAGGCTGGCACGGTCACTGATCACGTCTATCCGGACGTCTGAGTGATCTGATTTCATTTGCACCCAATCCCCGCTCCATCCATGCCCATCTCAAAACACCCGAGCTAACCCACTCTCTCGCATACATCACTGAACTGTGTATAGTTGGGATAATAAACTAATTATCTTGTGTTTGGCTTCTGAAGAATTGACTATATACCAATTTGTGTTTGCTGTGACAATTGCTCTCCCATGTCGCCATTGCTCGGCTTACGACTGCCCCCGAACAATGAAACCCTGGTTGTCTGATTTTTCATGTTTATGCCCTGTCTTTCCATCTTCGTTCAACGCATTGCAGGTGGAAAACCGGGATGCCTGCCATTTCAGCTTGATCTTTGTCCCTTCCGCACACACGTATCAGAAGTGTCTTCTCCGAGGATGTGCAATCGCCAGGCCAGACTATCATCTCTTCGACTGGCAGATAAGTTTGCCTTCATCCCGATGGATAAAAGTCGCCTATCTTCCCCTTCCCACGGTGGTCGAAGACTGCTACACGGTGGATTGGGTGGTTCCTCAGTGTGTCGTGTCTTACAATTACAACAAAAACTCTTCAACTTTATGCTGTACAGAAGTAAAACTTACCAGGACTGATCTTTACAAAAAGCCACTCTCACGCTTAGCGGAGACTTGAATGCACGTATAGAAATCTTTTGAAGCCCGTCAGCATCGTTCATTAGTGCTTTGAAAATGCCGAAACCCTACAAACGTTGCCGAGGATGTAACCAAAGCAATTGACGGTGCTATAGGAATGCTCTGAGGCTATCTGAACTGCTCCCTATTGAGTCAGCATACTGGTGCGGGACTGAAACCTGGTTTTTTTATGAAGGGATGACGAAGACCGCGAGCATCTCCAAAACAGAAACCTGTACGTGGCTGACGACAATTGACACACTGAACTCAAGGGACTTGTGATGAACAATGAAAAACCTGTACTGTGAGGAATCTTGTTGACCCATCGTAACATCTTGTCATGCTGGATCGAACCTTGAAAGGGACTTGGTGGTTTCCCAAAGCCTGAGGTAGTAGGCTCATTGATTGCCGCTTGTTTTGTCGGTCGCGGCCGCCCATGGCCGTGGCACCCTGCGATTCCACGTCACCGACATGCACTAAACCCGTCAATTTGCTTCTCAACGTGCCATCTCAGAATGAACGTGAATAGCAAGACATACACCATCGTAAGATTCTTGTTCATATAGTCCGTCTAGTCTAGTCCGCTGTCAGTCCATCCAATGAAACCGGACGAACAATTGGGGTAATGTTCAACCTCTTCATTCCATATATCCTTCACTTGTTCATAATACAAATCATCATACTAGTCCTCCGAGTAGCATAGCATGTCACCGAAAAGCCAGCATGTCTGCAAGAGTCTTTTGTTTCTACCGCTTCTATCTGCGAAACCTTCAGCGAGTGCACCGGATCGTCATTGATGATGATGACTCTCAAGAACCTTCAGGATAAGGCATCGG
>JAGYHZ010000357.1:0-11616 GCA_024244195.1 Ascosphaera aggregata | reverse complement strand
ATTCCACGGTCCGTTCAAACCATGGCAACGGACACCAAAAGTTATGCTCATATCCGACGTAGTAACCAGTGGAGCAAAGGAAGACGCTATGATGTAGGGTGATGACAATTACTTGACGTTGTATCGAACGTTACGATCACGCCTCATTTTCCAAAGCAGTGGCTTGGAGCTTATCGGAACCTCCTCTCAGCAACCAGACAGATGAATCAGGCGCGGCAGTGAAAACAGCCGATTTAATTAGCGTGTTTTTATCCGGATTCCCCGCGGGGCGACCATGATCGACAGCTCGGTTTGCTCGCGATCGCCAACGACAGGGTCCTAGACATGGCAATTGACACAATGAACGTCGTTCACTATCACATGGCATCAGAATTTGGGCAGATCCCTCTTTCCTAGAGTTATCGACTCTGATTCACACACGGACCGTAGTCAAGCATGTGACTTGCTGTGATGCCAGACTCGCCCAATTGAATTCGGAGATTGCGCAGAAGGAATCCAGACAGTTGCCATCGCCCATTTGTGCAGGTGTACTGCATTTCTGTGACCGTGGGCTACCAACGGATGGACGCAATAAGGGAAAAGGTGCCAACCAACGAGGATGAAGCTTCTTTCGCTCCACCAAAGCGGGCAAGTTGACCGCAGTAGCGCTACCCAATCTTGCCTGAGTTTCGAGCTCTTGAACGGGCGTTGCTCCTGAGCAGAACACCTTGTGTTTCTCGCAGTCATTCCACACTGGGAATGCGCCACCAGTACTCACGGAATCAGAGTAAAACATCATGCATGCTCTAGAGAAAGCCGGATTTCCGTCCCTCTGTCGCCTGTTTGTTCATCTCCTTTTCTTCCTCCCCGTCTTCCTCGACCTGGATTCGTTGAAAGTCCGGATGAATCATTTCATGGGCTGGAACATCTTCATTTGATGGAGCCACAGTCACAGGCGCGAAAACTCCTTTGACAGGCTGTTCTCAATCAGCCGCATTGACCATAAGCGTGAGCATGGCTCACGCGAGGTGAAGCGCTCGTGCAAATGGAGTTGACATTGTCCTTGATGTTGCTCATGCTTTCCCTTGACAGCTTCCGGAAGTTGAACATTGCAACAGGCTACGGCGCGGGGTGCCTAAATCACCTAAATCACCACCGCTACATTGTGATCCAACCGGACGAGGCGATGCTCATATAATAATTGAATAAGCTTAATCAAATCTAATTTGAAAACCAAGTGAACCACTTGTTGCTCAACTAACTAAACAATTGAACAGATTATGAGCACTATTTATGACTGAAAAAGTAGGCTAGAATTGAGCATCGATAAATGGATAGAACAAGGTTAATGATAAAGAGTACTCATCTGTGCTATTGGACACTATTTCTGCTTTACGTAGCTTTTGGAATAGTTCGTTCTTTTATGTGTATATCTTTTTAAAAACCAACCTGGGCCTGATCGCATATGATGGGAAAAGTAGTTCAAAGACTACAATATTTGCTTCAGTTGTGATGTGATCCACAGGCCGGAGCCGCACTGTAAACCCTGTGGTCCCCATGACCACGTGACCTGTTAGTGACCTGACTATACTTTTCCTTTTGTACCCCTTACCCTTTTCGGTCCTTAGGCCACCTGGCCTGACTATTTAAGGCCACTTCTCTAGACCCTACGACAGATAGCTTCTACTTTCTTAAGCAATCAATCAAGTTATTTTTGGTACTTTTCATTGTTACTAGCTGGAGGACAACAACCCATAGGCTAAAAAGGTGCCCAACGTAACCAAAGTCACTGGTTACATCGGTGCTCCGGTATATATAGCAGTGGTCACTCCCTGGACCACAGGGGCAAGGGAAAGGGAACCTTGTGGCAGCGTGGATTTGCGGTTATATGGGCACTGGGTTTGATACTTACTTCATGCAAACAAAATCGGAAATGGATGGTGAGGCAAGGGGCTGTCTAGGAGTGTTTTCTTTTCATGAATCCATATCAAGACGCTCTATTGGATAGGGTTTTTATCGGAAGAGAAATAAGAAGAGAGGTTTATGAAATTTGATGCAATTTTCCCGGCTCAGGGCTGTTTTGTATGCATATGTCGAAGACTGATGGAGGGAAGGATTAGGTCAAGAGTTAGAGAAATAAACAAGGAGATATAGAGAGAGTTAGAGAATAGACCGCAATTCTTCTCATTCTCCTCACAATCATAGTAGTGATAACAAACGGCGGGTATAAGTGAAGCAGCAAAAAGAAGAAAGAGAAAGAAAGGAAAAAAAAAAACGAAAAAAAAATAATCGCAGAATTGATGGGCGTGCGTGTGTGCTTGTTGTCGTCGTCGAGGCAGTCTTGGTGTATACTTCGTTACATAATTTTCGTAACGAGATCTTCCTCATCCTGAGATGGTGAAAAAGAGAGTATGTTAGGAAGAAGGACGGAAAAAAGTGCAAACAGAGAATGGACAGAGAATAAACAGAGGTAAAGAGGCATGGTGCAATCATCATCCAGTAGACGATGAGAAAGGCTCGAAGATAGATCATCTTCCGTCCCCCACCGCTGTCTGATAAAACAATTACCCATCTTCATTATCTCATCTCCCTTCTGCCTTTGCTTTCAAACACAAATCATCATCACTCACCTCCATGTCTTCCAAGCTATCCTGTTGCGAGATACACCTCAGCACATTCTTGCGACTGCTTTCCTGCATCTCACCCGCCAGCAACAATTCATCAAGTATGAAATACGCCTTTTGGAAATTAAAAATAATATCCAATTCGCACACATTGCCGTAGTATTTATCCATCTGCTCGACAAATCGGTGCACCACTTCCAGCGTTAGCAACTCGTTGTCTGTACTGTCGCAGCCGGCTATGAAGAAGAGAGAAGCGTAACGTCGGTAAACCACTTTTGTGTCTGTTCCTCGTTTGTGATAGGTATGGTAAGTATATCCTCTGTTTCTGTTCTTCTTCTTTCTCCTTTTCTTTTTCTTTTGTATTTCTATATATTTTTGTTCTTTTTTCTTTTTTCTTTTTTCTCTTTATTTCTCATTTCTCTCCTCCACTTTTCTTGTGCCGACAATCACAGATGACTGACCCTTATACTCGAGGAAATTGCACATGCGAGTCCGTCTTGACAGAACCAGCTGTGAGACGTCTTTGATGATCTTTGCCTTTTCCTTGGGAGAGAGTGTCGTGAACCATTTCGCCAGGCGCTGTAACATGAATCAATATCATATGCCAACTAATCCACCAAAATATCTCTTTTCTTATCATTTCTTTTTCCTTGCGTGAATCTGTGACTTCTAGGTAACAACTTCATACCACTTTACCCTGTCTTGAAAGCAGGACGAGATAGCTATTCAAACAAAAGTGTCAGTAGGAGAGCATTCAAGAATAGCTGCGGTTACACATACTTGATAGCCATGATTAACCCTGCTCTTCCACACCATCAGTCTTCTGGATATGAAGAAGTTGGAATTGATGCTGGCTGTCAATAACCAACCAAGCTTCTCGATGATGATGATGATGATGATGATGTCGATCTGTCAATCAGTCTGTCTTCCTCTGTCCTGCGCCCTGGATCAATCTCCGCGGAGAATCATGCTTTCACCACGTGATAGTCGGTTAATGCCCGCAGCTTCAACTTTTTTATTTCCATTTAGGAATCCCCACCTTATCGCAACGTTACTAATTCAACGCCAGCAGCTGCTTCACGGGGAAATATTTATATATAAAAAAAAGTATATACACATTCAGGAGCTTCACATATCACATTTTGGACAGAATAAGAGAGGGATTATATTGACAAGTTGTCAGAATCTGTCATAGTCATACGCATCCCAGAATGAAGCTCCTTCTATCTACCTCGTGAGTTGAAGCAGTTCTCCATCAGCCCCTGCCACGGATTGATAAAAGAAAAGATATCAGCGAGTCAGAGGACATATTATTCATGAACATCGAGTCTAATGCCGTTCTCAGGAATATCATGACTTCAACGCCCCTCGTGGGTCGATCCATGACTGAGAAGTCAAATACTGAACTCATCAATGGTCTGAAATTCAACATTGCTTCTGCCAAAGCTCATGTTGAACGAAAAGAGTTCAGCCTTAAACAAAAGACCTCATCGTCATCAACATCATCATCATCATCACCATCATCATCATCATCACCATCTTCATCATTATCATATTCTTCTTCCTCATCATCATCACCACATACAGGCTCGAATGAGAAACATGGAGAGTCCTATAAATCATGGACATCTTTTTCCCCAGATAAATCCACGTTATATATCCCCTGCGAGGAATACATGTTCGAAGGCGAGAGACTGGCCGAACCAATAGATCAGTACGATATTACTGTTAAACTATTCTATCTGCCCGATGTACCTACCGAAAACCGTTGTGAGCAGACTCATGAAGCTGTCAAGTTGGTTCGTCGCGGGTTAGGTGTCAAGTCAATTGATCTCCTGATTGTTTCCTGGCCTGGGGTCAGTCTGGATGCGGGCAATAACGACGATGATGATGGCATTGATGAGAAGATTGAGGGAGAACAACGACCTGGATCATCACAGAAGAATCAACCATCTAAAAGCAACTGCAGCGACAACAAAATCAAACCAGAATCTCTCGAAACAATGCTACAAACCTGGCGTGTCCTTGAATCACTCGTTCAAGATGGTACCGTCCGTCAACTCGGTCTAGCTGAATTCGACACCGATCGCCTCTCTACCTTCCTGAATCATGTTACTGTTCAACCTACTGTCAACCAAATCTACATCCGCGATTGCTGCGTCGTTCCTGAGGAGCTCATATCTTTTTCCAAGGAGCGTGGTATCAGGTTGTTGACTCATAATGATTGTACGGATATCTTACCACGTGGTACCACGAGGGAGTTATTGTCGGATAAGTGGCATGACGGTGCGGGTATATTAGCTGGGGATAACGGTCGTGCTGATGATGGTGGCTTGAAAGGTGATGTTGCGCCGCAGTGGGTTGTGAAATATACTGCTGTGGTGAAAGATAGAGGGGTAATTGAGAACAAGGGATACTTCGCGATGGCGCAGATGAAGGATTTCTAACTTTCCTGATATGCAGTTGAACTGAAGGAGAAGAGGGCATGAAATGATGGAGAGCCCTGTTTCGGACGAAACGCATTGTTCACATGGAAATAAAAAAGCGAAAATTCTAATTGTGTAGAAATGCATTGTTTGTTCTATAGAAATAAAAGAGAAAGCATACGATATGAAATGGCATCTTCCAATCGCTACAACCGAGCTCGTATACAACGGACAGGAAGAAGGATGGTTCCTGCATCCATGTGCGATCTTCGCCCTCACCCTATCATGCTTCTCTTACGACCTCTTAACCTGACATCCGCCAATCTCTTCAGTGCGATATTCGCACCTTTATAGCTTCCTGTATACCCCTCCGGTCCCAGTACTTCACTATCGAATAACTTCTCTGCGCGTGGGTGTGAGCTGCCGAATGCACGCTCAAGGACGTATAGATCAACAGCGCGATCCTCTTCATGAATGGACTGGCTTGCGAGTCCAAAGTCAATGAGCGCAATGGGGCCCTCCAGTTTAGGCTTCACCACTGATGACGATGATGACGGTAATATTATTGCTGTTGTTGATTGTGTCTGTGACGTTGATGCCGGTGTGGTAGTCAAGTCATCCGTCCCTTCCTGTCGTAATATCAAATTACTCGTAGTCAGATCGCCATGGACAATGCCAGCCTTATGTAGCATCCCTACAGCCCGGCCAATCCTCTGTAATAACCGTTTCATATCATCCTCACTACTTCTAACCTCTTCGTCATCACTTGTATGTCGACCAGCTCGCTCCGCCTCCTTCATCCACCTCTCCCACTGTTCAACAACCGTCCTAACAGCTGGTCCAGGTATCCATTCCATCATCATCCAACTCGCTCTCCTCAAGTCTGCATGCGCCTGCTTAATAACTTCCTCCCCAAACGAGGCACATGAATCTTCCTCCGGATCGCATTCTAAAGCTAACACGCCCGGAACACTGACACCCTCCGAGATATCTAGATCGCGCGAGAGTTTGACGAGACATCGTGCTTCTTGAAGGAGTCGCGCGCGTGTGAGGCGCTTGTCAAGGGTGGGATGACGGTATGGCTTTGTTGGGCGGATTTTCAGAGCTGCTGGTGTAGATGGTGTGAGGAAGTGGGTTTTGAAAAGAAGGCCTTCGGCGCCTTGGGCTAGGAGTTGGGGTTTCGAGTGGATGGATGTTTCCGTCATAATGATTAAAGGGATTCAGCTGAGATATATCAGAATGAGCGAATCTTCATTCTCCCCCTTCTCATCCATTGACTTATGATAATTGAAGTCGATGTTCAACCGTGTTATCTCTACTTTTTTCACCCTTTTTCTCCGCGGAAGTCAGCCTGGCCCGCTATGTACGACGTCATTCTTGGCGATTTAGTAGAGAGCTTGAGATGAATCAATGAGCCCTGAAGATGGATGTGTTTACGGTGGACGATTTGCTCGTTATTATGTCTAAGTGGTTGATTTACAGTATACGATACTGGAGTTGTGTGAAATGCTCACAACCTGTAGGGATATGAGGGCGCTTTGCTATGAAAGGGAAAAATGATGCCTCTAAGAAAAAAGGGGTATTATGGATTATATGGAACATATACAACGACATAGTAACAGTCAAAGAAGGAAAAGAGGAAGAGAGAAGCTTCAACACCAATTCGTCTCATAATTCTCTGAAATGCGCTCTTCATGTACCTCAACATAATGTTCCACTCTAATTCCCTCTGAGCTTTTAGCATCTTCCCTCCTGTCTTCGTGACATGACCTATGGCTATTTCTTTGACTGCTCATCCGTGTCAATATGCTCGGCACTTCTGATATGCGATGGAGCCTTGCATGTGAATGGTGCTGCCTCTCCATTTCCGCCATCTCGTGCCTTGTTGTCGGAGAATTACTATATATTTCAGGAACGTAATAGGGAGACGTCGGTGCTGTAATCATCGAACGACCCATGGTAGCTTCGTGGCTAGATAGTCCGTCGGACTCCATTGATTGAACCGTCGCTGTGCCATCGTCTGGTCGTTGACCAAGAATATCTGCCGCCGAGCTATGGTGAGGTGGGCAATCTCGCCGCTCTAAGTTGAGTGTTGTAAGGCTTCGACTCATCGTTGTGATAGGTGCTAATTTGTTATCATTTTCTTCTTCGACGTAACCCGGTCCGTATCCCTGCTCAATTCTGGATGGGGAATTACAAGGTGCCCTGGAAAGTGGAATAATCCTCATTTCTGAAGATGGTGCGGGTCCGCTCATCTCAGGGGCTACTCCTGATAAAGGGGTACCCTTTCCCTTCTTTGACTGAAGGTGGGCTTCCGCCATTCCAGGACTGTCGAACCAGAGTGTATTGCATGAACTTGATGACTGCCTCTGAGCTCGTCTCCGTTGTTTCGCTTTGTTCAATCGGATAGCCATCTCATCTCGTTCCTTTCTGCTCGTGACGCCTGCCCAGAAACTGGACAGAGGTAGTAAGCAAGACAAAAAGGTCAATGCGAATGAGCTGAGCAAGTATGCCCCGTTCATTGCATATTGAATGAACGCAAACAATGCTGAGCACAATTATCAGTTCTTCTGTATGAATATTGCAAGATAGTATGATAGTTAGAACAGTGCCTTCTTCCTCACCTGGAAGAATCATTGTCTGGCAGAACATGATGAAGGCAATCTGCGTAGGTCCGAATTGTTTCATACCAAGCTTGCGCCGGGCATAGACCGCGAACCCAAGTTTAATGACAAACAGGGCAGCCTGATATGCCGTGCACACTGCGAACGAGATAGTGCTGAAGCCTGGTAACCAATTGGGTGTGACGCTCTGGGATTGCACTATGTCCCTTGTTTCCACGATCGTTTGCACGAGGTATGCGCATATAGGAATGGATGTCATGAAATAATTGAATCCAAGAAAGAGAAGACGTTTCCAGCCGTACATCGTGTTTGAAAGGGATTGACTTTGGAGAATCAGCGAGGCGTAACAGCAGACGAGGAGCAGTGTACCAAACCACCGCTGCAAGATCGGGACAGTGAGTTCCGCATTTTGAACCATAGTTATATCGTCTGACTGGATGGAGTATGGATCGGCCAACCCCGTGAAGTTGTAGAGGATGAAGGAAATCAGGCGTGCCATGTTCATCAACAAGGCAAGTGTATTCCATCTAAACACCCATGTGTCTCGTTGCGAGCGCCGGGTAAGGAACACTATCATAAGTAGCGTAACAAAAGTCCCTCCCAGCTGTAATCCGAATAAGGCTTCTTGCAATGCATTGAGGCGAAAGTAATTACCCAATTCGCCAACGGTCGCATAAGAGGGGAAACCCCCAGGTGAACCAGCAGCAGGGCCCGGGGGGAAGTAGACCAGCTTGTCTTGTACATTTGACATTACAGAATGACCATAGTTGAGTAATGGCATGTTTGATGAGGTGATCTTTGGGAAGTGTCTTTGAATCCGCCCTTTAGCGAAAACGGTGACTCATGGATGACTGTGATCGAGAAGAAGAGACGCAATTGATGTAGCGAGAAAAAGACGCCGGTCTGGGATTTTGCCGAATAAACGGAGAAAGAGAGATCAATAAATTCAGATGCTGATGAATGCGGCTAATGTAACCCTCAAGCAAAGTATCATATAACAACTTCCTAAAGGATTCAATTCAGCGTTGGACAAGTCGTAAAATGTTCTACCCATCACAGACATGACATTTCGTTTCAAGGCCATGCGCCAGCCGTGTATAGGGCATCCAACACGACACGTTCAATTCGTTGCAAGATTTAGAGTTGGTAGGCAAACGCATGGCCAGAACTTAGTGAGATATATACCGAGACGGGTTGCTATAGGAAAATGGTTTCAGGGCAAGTACTAGACCCCTTGTCGCGTTAATAAGACGTTGAGTATGTCCGGTTCTGGTGTCTCACAACTTGTAGGAGCATGGCGGGCACACGCTAGGTTGAGCTTGAAATCAATCAAGGCAACATTCGACGCAAGTGGCGAGGTGCAATGAAGACGCGCATGCTGTAACTTCATAGCAAGACATGACCGGGATTCAATGCATGGACTTAGGCTAATCTCCCGTCAATGCCATCCTTATGGGCTCGATGCATCTTCCCTCGGACAATGATGGCATGCCGAGAACAATGTAGAACGAGGCAACCTTGCACGTCTCCTCACTTGATTTGCTCGTAAATGTGCATATTTCGCATATTCTGCAAGTTCGAGGCCCCATTCAACTGCTTAGAAATTGTTATCGGCAATCCCGACGCGGCTTCGGCCTTTATCTCGCGTGTCGATCCCCGCCAACTTTGATCAGTCAAATGTGGCTCGATGCCTGCTTCGCGCGTGGACGTATGACGAGTCAACCAAGGCGCACGAGATCGAAGCAAACCAGTCCGAATCTAGAATTAACCTTCAAACAATTCCTGCCGAGGAACTCAGCGTATTTACCAGCCTCAATTTCGGCAATAGTTCATCCCCAGGTAGAAGTCCTAGACCCGCATGACACGCACGTTCAACTAAGGAACATCATTGAGGTGCCCTGGCAAAACAAAAAGCGTCACTAACACTTCCATTTTGACTTTCAAGCACCACTCAACGGTTCCTCATATCAGTGCAGACGATGAATCTGATTGCTCTCGTTAGTTTTTCCCTATTCATGGAGGAAGATTGAACGATTGCACGAGTGCAAAGATGTGATATGATTGAATGTAGTGAAGTACTGTGTGCGTAACGTGTCATGGTAGAGAATGATATCATATCAAGATAAGATGCAATCTGATAAGATTGAAACAGTATCTTATCTCCCCTAATCTCCTCCCTCCAATATCTTCCGCCCTCCATTATCATCGCCAAAATAATCCCGCAGGGTCGAAATATGACATTCTTCAACGTCAACATCAACATTCGGCAATTCAGAATCGGCTCTTATTGAGCAGTAGTTCTTATGATATAGCTCATGTGGTGGATTTCCTAAATGGCTTCTCATTCTATGCCGAGCCCAATCCCCCAATCCACGCTGAAATGGCTTTGGCGCGTTCTGACGACGGTGAGTTGGGCCGAAGCTCTACCTCTTGCGGTAGTTTTAAGGTATTATCTTGTTCACTTTGCTAATTTGTAGCGACGTTGATAGACGGCGCATGGCCCGGGACAAGTCTATGTCGATCCCCAACGGGTATACTCTGACGTGACACACCTACTATCACAATATATCGGGTTTTCTATGAGAACGGATGTGTACAGTGAGCTTGTTTCATGCCTCTACAGCTCGGTAACTCCTGAGGTAGCTTGGTTCTGAGGATCTAGGACTGACGATGCCCGTCAGCATACGAGAATGGATCTTTTGCTCTTCTTCTCTGTCTATCTGGGACCTTACCTGTCTCTTTTCGTGGCGCTATATACCATTTTCCAATCACTCTCTGGTTTCCTCTGAATTATCCGCGTGAGGCCCCAATCACCTACGTTACGCCACCATCACGGCCCCAGAGTGATGCAGCAGTGATGACAGTCATTCGGCCGGGACAACATGTCAGCGTTGAAGGAAGAGTATATCATCCACTTCTCGCTGGGTGGAGTGAAGGATCGTCGATAGCAGAACTGCTGGTAAAATTACGGGACGTCTTTGCGAAAGAACCGCCCGTAATCTCCAAGCCAGTGACACAGCAGCCACCACCAGCGCAAGTACGAGACATTCCACCTCCTGTACCTCCGCTTCCACCCGATCTGGATAAAAGTAGAGGCCAACATCGAGCGCCGGTCGTTGAAATCCCACAACCACCTCCTAGGCCACCGAAACAATCATCAGAGCCGCCAATCTCCAGACCAGACTCTCTCTCGTCCCGACGAGAGAGGCCAAAACAACAACAGTCAGGTCCGCCGCCATTACCACCCTTGCCCGATGATTTTAGAACGGCTCAATCTGGCGTCACAGAGTCCTCTCCGCCGGCTCCAGCGGTGCCGTTACCAGTACCTCAGAAAGTTCCTGGTCCCCAAATTGAGCTTCAGAGGTTATTTTCAAGCTCATAAATCCAGGTTGTCGTTGTCGACTCATATTTCCATTGCCTTCCTTGGCGGTCATTGACTAAGCGCTCAAAGATCAGACCGCACTTTCCCGCAGATATTGCAGCAATTCGTTGAACTCCCTGAGGCAGAGGTGCCGCCAAATCCAGATCGTGCGGATCAAGAATACAGGGATGGCCGTTTACCTCTGCTAGAGGCAGGTTCTTGAATTTTTTGTAAAGTTTGCGCAGCGAGTGGGGCGCCAATGCATGGGGATTTAAGCCATGAGCAATCAAATCTTCGTGCGACATTTTATCGAAAGAAGGAAAAGACCTTGGGTACCGTCTCACATCATCAGCAGACACTTGACGATGGTGATGCTTCTACGGGTGCGGCATCTTGCAATTTTTCCTCCCATACGCCTCCAGAGCTCTTCAACCACATCCGCGGAGACGTAGCTGATATTATCTATATTATCTTAGCCTATCTTATCTGATCTTATGTAATCCACAGGCCGGAGCCGCACTATATACCCATAGGCCAAAAAGGTACCCGACGTAACCAAAGTCTGTAGTTACATCGGTGCTCCGGTATATATAGCAGTGGCC
>JAGYHZ010000356.1:0-11620 GCA_024244195.1 Ascosphaera aggregata | reverse complement strand
CGATTTTGTCTCCAATGCGTAGTCCCTCCTCCTCTAACTCAACAACAGCAAAGACGCCTCTATCCGGAGTAACCTCACGTCTTGCATTGACTAGATGGAAGAAACCTGCGAAAGGATTCGGTGCTGATTTTGAGCTTGCAAAGGAGGGTCAGAGAGGTGTCATATTCGAACTCAAGGACTTAGTTTGTATGACGAAGGAGGAAGCTAGCAGACATGAGGGAGAGGTGCTGCTTGGCGGCAAGGATGTCAGTGAAATATATGATGCGAAGGTTATTGAGATAGTGGCACAGAGGATGCGCGAGGAGGAAGAATTTGAAAAGTACAGGTGAAAGATACCTTTTGGGTACGATCATATTGGCATTACTATTGGGTGATTTATCCAATCTTCTACTTTCTTTCCGAAACCATGATGTTGGTGCATATACTATAGACGAAAACAGAATATTGCCCCTGTAAAAAAAAAAGGCGACTATTCATGAATGCTCATTTGCATGCACGAGTTTGGCTTGTGCCAACCATATCCACGAGTCAGTCTCCTTAATTAAAAGGTGCTTTTCTCCTCACAGATAACTCCTTCGTGCCGGCCCTGACCCTTAACAAATCCACCGCGAATTCAGGAATTTCCCTAACGACGTTCACAAATATCTGTTGCTCCATCAGGATTGGCAAGCGGTCCAAGCAATCCTTCAACATAATCCTCCTTAGAGCAACAAGTTCCTTGGTACATGGCGCACCATATAGCGAGTCCATCACAGCTTTTGAGACGGAATTATTCTGGCCATCCCAAAGACATCTCGCAAAGCCTAGGAAGGCGGCTCGCACGCTCGATACCAGAGCAATCAATCCCCAATTCTCCGCCAAAGCAGTCAACTTGATGCAGAAAATGATTGGATTAGGATGAGTCTCCTCTATTGGCGACTCGACGTCGTAGATGAATTTCAGAGCTGTTTCGACGACGTCGGGGTCTTCAGATGTGAGATTGATATAGCCAATTGAGGTGCCCTATCCCAAAGGGAAAAAGTCAGTGGATTGACGACACGCCCCTGCTATGTTTCTCGAGCAAGTTGTTACATACCTCCGGTTCTCTTTCGAACCCATCGCGGAACCAGGACGACTTCAGAGCGAGGATTACCTTATGCGCTTTGATCCTCTTTTTAGACGTCCGTACCGTGATATCTGAGTATTTATGTGAATCATAGTACCTTTGTCCATACGGTTAGCTTCATCCAATACGCTCTCAATCGAATTTCAAGTAGGATAATGGCATACGAGCTAAGGTCATTCATTTTGAAGGGGGTCATCCAAGGCTGGTCCATGATTTTTCAACGACTTTTAATCTTCTCTTCCCCTCTCTGCTGAGAAATACGTGAACGCATGAAAAGCAGTGCACTGTTGAGCGCTACGGCTCAATAACAATTGCGCAAATCCAACGATGAGTAAACAATCGCAGCAAACGTGCATCATCTCCTTCACCTTGGTTCGCGTGGCCGCAAGATAACTAGCAAGCCCTCCCCTGCTGACAGCTGGCGTGGCTGCAAATGCGATGCAGTGCTATGCCCTGCTTGCCTGCCTACCAACCTCATATAAAGGAATCGACCCGTGGATCATCTTAAGTGCTTTCCTTGCCAGGAGGGAGGAAAGAAAGGAGATGATGCATGCTAAACCTTGACTTGATTTCTATATATTGTGAATGGAGATAAGTAGCATATATGCGTCAGAATGCTACCAAAGTACGCCAACTGGATGAGAATGCATCCTTAAGTAGGCAATTGAATGGTGACCGAGATGCATGGAAAAGAAGTTCTTGGAGTGAAATGAATTAACAATTAATTGTGATTATACTTGGTACAAGTCTCTGCATGGTTTTCGCATATAAATGAATGACGGTAACAAACGACAAGCCCTAAGAACAGCAGCGAGCGAAAGGGGATAAAAAATTCAGAATATGCAGAGCAAGCGATGCGTGAAATGAGACGAATGAAAGGAAAAGGAAGAAAGCGAGTGAGTGAGATGATGGATGAGAAAAGGCAAACGAGGGGAGGGGATGAGAAACCTATACCAGTACATTGGAGTCAGAGCAAGATTGTGATAGACCCAAAAGCAGAGTCAATTAGATTAGCAGGCAACAAGCGAACCACTGTTCTCAGAAAGAAAAAAAAAAGAATAAGAAAAGCATATATATAAAATAAACTTACTATTATGTAGTATATATCGACCTAATCTGCCTTGTGTTATGAAGGCATACACTTCATCAATCGTAGCAAGCCACAGGACAGGAAAAACAGGCAGAGGGGACCGTCCTTCAGCTGAGTATGAACACTCGCTAAAGCACCGTATACTCTAGTAGCCAGCTGCATGACGAAAGAGCGTGTCCAGCCGTTACTCGTCGTAGTCGCTAGATAACACGCCGACGACTGACTTGAAAGAAAGGGAGGTGGGACAGTTATGAAGAAAAGGGACGCCATACCATGAACGAGAGCGAAAGAGAGGCGCAGGTGAACGAAGCAGACGAGATGTCCTTGTGCAACGAAAGAACAAAACCTTCAAAAATCGCAACGGGATAGCAGAGCCGACCGAAATCATTTTTTTCTGTTGTTTCTTTTTTTTGTTCTTCTTTTTGGCTTTCCCAAATATATGGCACCAAGATCAAAAGCAAGCAATGGCGTGTATCTTTCCTGTCCTTTTTCCTTGTTTTCAAGCATATTCAGAGTTAAGAAATAGTCAGACTCATTTTCTGGCCCATTATGGTGTTTCGGCGTACTGTGTTGAAAAACGGTTTCCCGCAAATCGATAGAGATATCGGCAAATGCATGAGCAAAACGTCGCAGCTTTTTTATTAACCGATAAGAAAAACGAAACACCCCCCAATGAGAGAGATCTCGTTGCACAGGAGTATCCGTAGCAGTGTTCACAGGCCAGTCTCTGTCGTATTGTGAGGGCAGGCAGGCAGGCAGACAGAGACGGTGGTTAACTGCATGAACAGAGCAGACCAGATGAACGGTTGACCAGCAAAGAGAAACGTATCCTTGTCCGAGCATCACCTCGTTGAGAATCACCTCCAAAGGAAAAACAATCGAGAAGTAATATCCGATGTGCCGGTACTCCCAGCCAGTCAAACCATTTCATATAACCACCGTCACTACCTACCCAAAAAAGAAAAAGACCGCCGCTTCGCGTCCCCCCGGGGAAATGAAGGGTTCGAGCGCGCACTCAAACCGTCGGCAAGTTCTTCAGACTGCCCTTCCCATCTTTGATCCACGCGGGATCCACAATCCTCTCCCTCTCGTTATACAACTGCTTATATGCACCCCTGATCGTCCCATCACTGACATGCGCCACAGCACTGATCTCCTTCGCGGATTTTCCGTGACCCATTAGGTAAGACGCCATATAGATCGACGAAGCAACAATAGAAAGAGGTGATCGGCCGGCCAGATCGCCCATGGAGGTGACACGGTCGGCGAGTGCAATTGCGACGTTGGTCACTTGGAAGGGAAGATCCAGAAGATTGCAGAAACGGTTGCAGAGATCAGAGGGTTTTGTGGCCGCGGTAGCTGTATATGTTTCGTTGGGGTCGGGAACACCTGCAGAAGAAGATGAGATATGCTGAGTCCTAAAGATTTGGAGAGTAGCCACACGAAAAGCAGAGGGAAAGGAGGAAGGGAAACAAAAGAAGGGCAAGATGGAAAACAAGTGTTATTGGGGATTTGCGAAGGTTGGCAAACCTTGTGCGGTTGTCGCAAGGGAAGTGTGGAAGTAGGGGATGAGAGCATGATTGGCATACCTCCATGAGAAACAACAGCGTTGATGCGTTCCAAGTTATGCGCAGTAAAGAATTTCTCCAAAGCCCTGTAGATCTTCCCGATCTCTTTCTTTGAAACCCTCGTCAGACGAAAGATCTCGGAAAAAGTACGAGGAACCCTACACTGCCGGCAAGCAATGAAGATACAACCCGCAACTATCGCATCTTGCGATTTGCCCTTGAACGCTCTCGCATCATCAACTATCTTGAAAAGATACTTTGCAGTATCAGCAACATTCTTGGAGATGTTGAAACCATCGCATAGAGCACCAATTTCCTTGTAAGCGGCCAAAAGCGCTTTATTGGTCTTCTCGCTAGACATCTTATTCTGCGCACGATGCAGATCGCGACTCCTAATACCTCCGGCGCCGTAAGAAATGGCAGTTTCCAACTGATTCCCATTCAAAAGCGGGTTTGCAGCATCGCCAACACGGGAAGGGTCGTCATTGTTCTGATCATCATTGGAGAAAGTACGCCACTCAGAGTGCTGGTCAATTTCTCTGTCTGCCAGAACCAGCCCGCAAGAACCGCAAACAGTCTCGTGGGAGTCTGGCATCGTGAGGTTTGGAGGAACTTCTCGACATTCAGGACAGATCAGAGTCTCAGAGAGATTCTGCCTCCAGTCGTCTGCCTGTGAAGGGATTGCAACAGCCATTCTGAGGACAGAGAATCTCCTTTCCTTATTGACGGCGCAGGGGAAACGCGAGCAGTGACGGCGCTTGATAGCCTTGTAGGAAGTTCGTAGATTAAATTTCTTTGAACAGATCCGAACGAACAGCGGTGAGTACACTTTGGCGGTGTTTCAGAGGAGACCTTTTTGCTCAAAGAATAGAGTGACGACGAGGAGATGATGATGACGACGACGACGACGACGACGACGACGACGAGCAGTATAAGACGAGACTTATATATGAAGGCAAGTGATGGAGATCAGCGCAGGAGGTTGAAGAGAGCACGATCTGATCAGAGCGACAAAGAAAAAGAAGGCGATGATGAAAGAGGGTCAACACTGACTCCTAACAGTGTCCTCTTAAGTTGACGAGACTTGAGTAGGACAAGCTGACAAAAGAGGACCAAGCTGATGATTGATCAGACGAAAGAAGCCTCCAAGTTGGCAAAGTTGGCAAAGCAGACTAGAACAAGATCAAAACCAAAACCAGCAGCACCAGTACCAGGACCAGGACCAGGATCAAAATCAAGACTATGAGGTCTAAAGGACTAATCTGTAGCAGATTTGACCTGACACTGATTTTGAGTAGTTTCTGTGCGTGCCAACCAACCAACAAGGAGAAGAGGAGCCACTATGTCGCTATTGCCGCTATACCGCTGTGATACTTGGTTATGGTAATGAGACAACGAAACGACGACGACAAGACGAAGATGAGATGATGAAGTTGGTGTTGACAAGAATGAGGAGCAGCGATTCAGTAGGACAGGTGTAGCGGTGTTATTATGATGATGATGATGATGATGATGAGATCTTTTGCGTGAGAAATCTCTGCTTCAACACTCTTCCTCGTCCTATTCTTTCTTTCTTTTGGAAGCACGGGGCTGATAGAAAGATGGAGTGGGAAAAGACTAAGGAGATGAAGGAAGAGATTGGGAAATGCGACTTGAAGAGAAGAAATATAAAATATATACAAGGATTTATTATATATATTGAATATATCCAATCTTCAGAAGTGTCTTCTTCTTAACTTTCCTTTTTTCACCTCGATGCGAATGCAAAGTTCCTTCTTTTTGGACGCGCAAATACCGGACACAACAGCGACAGTTGAGAGAGAAGGACAAGAAAGAAGGAGAAGAAGAGGTTATTGATGATGATGATGATGAGAATTGCGACGTGCTGAAGTGAAGAACTCGACGGAAAATCGAATTCAGTCAAATCAGATCTCAAAAACGGTTCAGACCAGGCCAGACTAGTCTGAAGATACCACCAAATCAGTCTTCTTGTCCACGGGTCGCATTCCACGGTTAGACTCTTGACTCGCCGTGATTCCACCACTAAGGGAAAAGACTCAGGCTCGTCTCATCCAGGGGATTGGATCTGGATAACGAGTGCACAGGTTCTCTGGAGATCACTGACTGGGGTATAACGGGTAGAGAGAGGATATTATTGTTGTTGTTATTATACTGTACTTGCAGTATATATATACTTGCTATCCGGCACCTATACGACGGTGACAGGGTAGAGATGAGAAGAAAAGGGCAGTGAACGGTGATACAGCCAAGGGGACCAAGAGAGAAGAAACGAAAGAAGCGGGAGGAGAGCAAGAGGAAAGAGAAGAAGAAGAAGAACGAAAAGAGCTTGGACGTGAATCGGCGACTTTGACATGACATGACTTGACATGAGTCGCATCAGACTGCTGCTTTACCGCTGGCTGTGATCCAAGTCAATGAGAAGGTTGAGAAAAGTCACTATACAAACGCTTTCTTCGTCATACGTTTCATCCGATATATACTTCCATCTACCACCAAGAAACAGGCTGGAAGAGGAACACGAAGAAGAATAAGCAGATCAAAGAGGGAAAAGGACAAGAAGTAAGGGATAGCAAGCAGCACTGGTTGGCTGAATACTGGAATGTTCACAAAACACTGTCAGGAAGTTTCACAGTCCATCCATTTTTCGCGGTGATGAATCCTTTTCCAAGCGCCTTATTACTTGACCCTAAAGGCCAGAGGAAAATGGCAAAACAGCAGCAGCAACAGCAACAGCAACAGCAGCAACTGAGGCAGCACGACCAGAGTCCTAAAAAAGTCAGCATAAGTGATCGGCGAAAACATGAACTTGATAATGATGATATTGTTGATGGTAGTAATGGTGCTAAAAGTCAAACCGCTGCATCTGGTTCAATCATCACTACAGGTCAAATTCATCCTGCTACCTCTTCATCACATCAAAGCAAGCCCGAGACGCCTACGGTGACAGGAGTCCCTCCAGCAAGTCAGCTTACATCGGCAGATGCAGGTGCAGGGTTCGAGGATGAGAAAAAGGCCAGGCTTCTGTCAGATGCCTTAGAACCGGCTAAGGAAACGCCTCAAAGCGACGACCAATCAAACTTATTACATCAACCACACCGCATGATACAAGACATATACAATGTAACTGAGCGCTGGAACCAAGCCGCTAAGCGACAGAAGGTGAATAATAGCAAGCATACCACTTCATCTTTGAAACCACGAAACAATGGTGTTCCATCTGTGGCGATGGAAAGCGTTGCTGTCCCACCTTCGCTTACCCCTGCAGGTCCACCTACCATCGATCTCACAGCTGGTAAGCCACAATGAGAAGGATATTACTGCCTGTACTTTCCACCTGCGATACATGCTAATCGGTCTTAAGATGATGATAGACAACCTTTGTCAGACGACGATGTCGTCTTCGTCGGTGACCGCACTGTTCCTGACCACGAGGTCATCTATGGGCGTGTTGAAGGGGCGTGGGTCCTTGCATACCAAGTACCTTATCCAACTTCAACTGCTATGAGGTTCGCCACCCCCGGCTACTGGCCTTCCATACGCTGTGAGGCACGACGGCAAGCAGGTAATAATATTCACATTCCTGTCGTTGATTCAATTGGGATGACCTTCGGCGCAATTGATAATAGAGTAGCTGCTGCTCTGACTCCGCTACTGGATTCCACCGCAATGAAGGTTCGGATAACCATTCGTCTTGATATGAGGAAAAGGAAAGAGAATGAAGAGGCAGGTCGTCAGACTTCCGACATGTATCGCGTTACCATCAACCTTTTCGGCCCCCGCAGTAGAGCAGGGAGTATCGGACAGTACTTGAGTCGAAAGAATGTCTGGCTAGGTCCTCCTATCGTCGTTGAAGCTGGGTATGAAGTATGTAATCCACATGCGACTGATCGCGCGAAGAGGGCCACGCAAGTATACAATCAGAACAGATGGACCGTCCGTTCCGAAACTCGCAAGGCCGAAGATATCAGCAATGCCGTGAATAGAATCATGGAGGAGATCTCGACTGCCGAAAACATTCCCGAAATGGAAACCCCTCAGGGAGTGAAGACCCCGCTGAAACCACATCAGAAGCAGGCGCTATGGTTCATGACGCAGAAAGAACAACCGCGGAAGATCGGACGAACTGCAAAAGAATGCAATTCATTTTGGAGGCTCGAAAGGACTCATCGTGGTCTGGTCTACATCGATGATATCCGGAATGTGGAAGTGTTCCATAGACCTGATGAGGTCTTTGGTGGCTTACTAGGAGATGTTATGGGTCTGGGCAAGACACTAAGCATTCTATCACTAGTTGTTTCATCGAAAGATTTGGCCAAGCAATGGG
Organism: Ascosphaera aggregata; assembly: GCA_024244195.1. Classification (NCBI taxonomy): domain Eukaryota; kingdom Fungi; phylum Ascomycota; class Eurotiomycetes; order Onygenales; family Ascosphaeraceae; genus Ascosphaera; species Ascosphaera aggregata. The sequence goes on along the minus strand of JAGYHZ010000356.1, from coordinate 3,512 downwards.
TCGAAAACACATCAACGGGTGTTACGGCGCCTGGAATGCCCAGGGGGCCAAGTGATCTACCGAACATTCAGACGACACTTCTCGTCTGTCCCCTTTCCACAACTTCGAACTGGGAGGAACAGATTAAGGAACACCTGGAGGAGAACTCTTTACGCTATTATCTCTACCATGGATCTTCACGTACAAGCCAACCTGCTGAACTAGCAAAATACGACCTTGTCATTACCACATATTCCACCGTCCAGAGAGAACTCACCTCGAAGAAAGCGAAGCCTAGCCCCCTTCTTCAGGTCAACTTCTTCCGTATTGTATTGGACGAAGCACACGCCATTCGCGAACAAGCGACGCAGTCATTCAAAGCCATCATCACTTTGGAAGCGCAGAGGCGATGGGCCTTAACAGGCACGCCAATTCAGAACTCGCTCAAAGATCTCGGTTCGGTAGTAAAGTTTCTGAGATTAGCACCCTATGACTCAAACAACGCTTTCGCCGCAGTCTCCGAACCGCTCAAATATGACAAACCCAGCGAGGAAGCAATTAAGAGATTCCGTTCCTTGGTTGTGACTTTCGCTCTGCGGCGTGATAAAGATAAGATAGAGCTACCTGAGCGTAAGGATGTTGAAGAGTGGCTTCATCTCTCAGATATGGAGAAGACCGTTTACGAGTACATACAGAGGAAATTTGGTGTTCATATCAAACGGCTCAAGGCTGCTATCTCGCAATCTGATCACACGGGTAGTGCTGCGCAGTCTGGACCACTGGCCCAGAAGAAGCCCCTCAACTCACAGGTTTATCGTGAGCTTCTCAGGGGAATGATGTATATGCGTCAAGTATGTGCTCATGGCATTGACTTACTCGACGTAGACGAACGAAGATCCTATCAGGGTCAGATTGCCGCTGAAGCTATCGATCTGGACGCTGAGGGGGACACGAGTGACATCATGATGAATCAGAGGAATCTTCAAGCCTACAAGGATTTCTACTTCCTAGACCATCAAGATCAAGCTTCCTGCGCTTGGTGTGACGATTCTATCGAGTTACCCGAGACTCAGGATCATCCCGAATGCGAGAAGGTCGAGTATGCGTATATCTTGGCGTGCTCTTGTCTCGTGTGTCGCGGCTGCTTCCAAGCAGAAGAAGCCGAGGCCGGGAGAAGACCAGTTGGTACAAGGATGCAATGCAAAACTTGCAAGGCCGCAAACGTTAACCTCAACTACGTCTCCATTACGCCAGAGGCATATAAGAAGTTCAAAGAAAGTCGTTACGTTGGGCGCGGTAAGGGAAAGTCGAAAGTTTTAGGAGATTATACGGGACCGGCAACGAAGACCAAAGCTCTCCTAAGACGCTTGCTAGAAGACAAGGCCAAAAATGACGAAATTTTAGCTCGCAATGCAACAAAACAGCCGGGTGATACTACGCTGGAGAAGCCGATCAAGAGCGTGATCTTCTCGGCTTGGACGTCTCATCTTGATTTGATCGAGATAGCGCTCAAAATGAATGATCTCAATAATTATGTCCGTCTAGACGGCACAATGGATTTGGACAAGCGTGGCAAAGCAATTGAAAAGTTGCGCGACGATGATACTGTACACATCATGCTGGCTACTCTCGGTGCCGGTGGTGTCGGCCTCAACTTCACGGTTGCCTCAAAGGTCTACATCATGGAGCCGCAGTATAATCCAGCGGTGGTTGCGCAAGCCGTTGATCGTGTTCATCGCATTGGCCAACAGAGCGAGGTCACGACCGTTAGGTTCATTATGAAAGATACAATTGAGCAACAGGTCCATCAGATAAGTTTGAATAAATTGAGGATGGCTGAGATGGGTCTAGGAGGCAAGAAAGCGGCTACACGGCGGGACACACTCGCCATGCTCGAGGGAGCATATTCTTGAGCTCGTTCAGCTCACGTCAATATCACTTGCACATCTACCTCGCTCTCACGACATCATAAAGAGGTGGCTATGTGACAGCGAAGGAAGAGACAATTTTGTACTAAACACATACTGAATTCCTCTTTATATTCGAAGCGGTATTCGCGAACCATCACCCAGATGCTCGCAACCTTATCCATAATTTGCGACGTCCAGCGCAAACCGCAGACCCTCAAGTTGCTTCTCCTCTACCTTTCTCTCCGGTAGAACCTCCAGGATAGCTTTTCTATACTCTTCACAGCCATCACTCGCAGCAATTGCCGCACGCTCAAATGCAGGTGGGTAAGCACCTGCGTTCGACCATCCAACAATCCACACGTTCCCGTCAAGGTCGACCATCAAATTCTCTGGAACCAAATGTTGGTGAACGAGCACGAATTTATCAAATTTGAAGTTGACGGGCAAATCCTGTGGACACTGATGGAAGCGCTTGCTCACACTGAGCCTTTGCTCAAACCATGACTCCATTTCCGATGCTGATTGGAATGCTGCGACGCCTGGGTTTGAAAAAAATCTCCCCCGGTATGGACCTCCACCAATCGGGCCTGGCGTGTGGATGTAGACAGACTGCAATTGACGGACCGCGTCCGCAACTTGCTCGATGATTCTTTCCTGCTCCCTTCTCGGAAAAAAGACCCAGTTATCATCAAGCCTCTCACCTTCGATGTAGTCCATCACTATGTATCCGCATGTTCCCCAATGCGATTTGTCCTCGTCAAGAGTGGACGCGCGATGGATTCGTGGATATTTGATATCGAGCTTTTTTCGTTCTATGAGTTGCAGCATCTTTGCTTCACTTTCAAGCACACCCTTGCCATATTTTAGGACTAGCTTTTGCGATATGCGCATAACGTGCTTTTCTTCCGTCCATGATAATGTGGGCGCTAATCTTTCCGTGGCGAGCCTGACCAGGTCAACATCCGAGATGGTGCTAAGGTCAATGTCGTCCTTGAATGGGAACTTTTGCTTTTTCTGAATTTTCTTGGAATTGGGGTGTGAAAGGGATGAGGTGTCGGATGCTGTTGATGCCGCCTGAATTGGTTCTGCAACCAGCTTGAAGCCGGTTTGAACTGCAACATCAGACTCGTCGTTTTCTAGGGCCACTGACCGCTGCATGATGAATTTCCGTGCGTACTTGGTCCGTCTGCCTCACACAAAGGACGAGCCTTATATGCATACGTGAGACTGTAACTCTTTCAGACTGCTTTGCCCGTCTCATATACCTTCACCCATTTTCCGAGCCTGAATGCGGTATACGACAACGACATCCCATTTGCGGTGGCTTTTACTGTGGCGAATAGCTGGAAGGTTGGGAGCTTGTAGATGACAGCCGCATTAAGAGAGCTCGTTGTATAGTAAATGTCAATTGTAACGGATTTCACATACAAAATCTTTTTTCAATAGTGCCAAAGTCTTACAGTCCTCATGGTACATGGAGTCTACGCCTCGCCTATTCCGGTGATGTGCTCTACGACTGTCGATAACGGCAATCGGAGATACCCGTGATAGCAAGTCGCGGCAGTAATCTGGCCTCAACTTAGACACTCCTTTCTTCATAGTAATCTCAGATTACTAGGCTTA
>JAGYHZ010000355.1:0-11622 GCA_024244195.1 Ascosphaera aggregata | reverse complement strand
GAGGCGCAAAGCGGATGTCGCTCTGATTGAAGGTGCCTTCGTAGCCCACAGTCCAGAGTAAATCACTCGAGTGCCAGAGCAGATCAGATGGTTCACGACCGTGTCTGTAGAATTCCCGGAATGGCAGGTGAGGCCTCCGTATATCCCAAATATGTACTCGCGGATCTTCAGCATCATAGCCAGTAACGAATTGAGTCGTTTCCCATAATGTTGTTCCCTGCGACTCGTTACTCGACGCTGGTCTCCACCTAACATTGACCGGTGCCTGGGGTGTTCGTAGTTGAAAGCGAGGTTTTTGTTTCCGATTGCCTGTAGTAAAATCCCATATTTTGACATGTTTGTCTGAGCCACCACTGAGAATATGTCTGCCATCAGGATGCCAATCCACGCAAAAACACGTCTTCTCATGGGCGTTGATTTTCAACAACGGCGCGTTATGTCTTCGAACATCCCAATGCTGTATGACTCCGCTATCCGTAGCAGCAGCAAACTCAACGCCATCGACGGGCGACCATCGAACATCCCTGACAGCATCATTATGCCCATCAAACTTATATTTACTGCCAAAATTCATCGCGCTCCGTTCACTCGACACCATGCGTAAGTCCCACAAGCGTATAGATTCATCTTGACTCCCAGAGAGAAGCCATGCTCCTTGAAAGGGGCTGAATGCGAGTTTATGAACTTGTCGATTATGTTCATGAAAGCGAGCTAACTCAACACCTGCCCTATTCAGATCGTAAACGACGACTCTGCCATTAGCAGCTGCCGTGGCGATGATATGGGCATATTCTCCATGTGACCATTTAACATCGTTGATAGCGAGCTGATCTTTGTGTCTTGCGGGAATAGCGGTAGTTGCACCGTGATGTGCGGCAGAATAGCTGATGATGGCCGCACGGATGTTGAACTCTTCTATGCAGTATTCTGGAGAGACACGTATGATTCGGAACACTTCACGACCGGCGACGACGGCACGGGTTAAATCTGGCGATCTGTCAAGAGATGCAATTGGTATACCTGTTAAATGACTGACAGACTGAGACGAGGTAGATCTGTGATGATGGGAGGATGGTTAGTGGGCGAAAAAGGGGAGAGAGGTTCGAGGACAATATGAGGATTGGTATAAATCCACATACAACGGTCCCGTACGAGCAGTAGAATCTATCTCTGCTGAATTCACAGTGGTGCGATGAGGACTCGGTGGCCGGGACCCTATGAAGAAAGGCTGAGCAATGCGAGCAAGGGCACTAGTTGCGCGATGGGTATATCTCTGAGGAGGCAGAGGCGGCGCGGGGAGGGGAGGCGCGGGAGGAGGAGTCGGAGCGCCTTGATCACGACTACCAGGTAGATTGTGCATGTTGAGCTGTCTCTTTCCTATAGCTTTATCGTATTAATAAGATGCCACGATGAGCTTCTCCTAACGCGACGGGATGTAGGCTGGTTCAGAGATGTCCATTATCTCGAAGCTGTGCATTGATGGTGCGCGCTTTCAGGGCGCGCGCAACAACGACGACGACGCCAGCGACGACGACAGATGTGATTCAGGAGTACTGCATCTGTCCGCACAGTCAGGAGATGCATTGCCTGATATTCATAGCCGTCCCAAAGCTGTCGTTTCTCTACTTGTCTGCGTAAGTGTGGATTTTAGGCTGTCATGAAGCGTGCTCTTTTCGTGTGTATTGTTTGTTGCTTTTTTTCCGTGAGGTCGAAGCTATTTTGCGATAAGATCCAGAGATTCGGCCTTTAATGGAGCAACGAACTGGTTAATGCGCCAACGCTGATATGTGACGATCATTCATTGAAAGGCAACCTGGATAGATGAAGCAGCAGTCTATAGGTGCGAGCTGGAATGCAGATCATGCTGGTGTATTAGAGGTGATCTACAATGGTATTATGATAAATTGTGCGTTGCCTCATAATCAATCGATGTTTTACGCCTTTTCAACATGAGAAGTCCCCAGGACGACGGGCAATTCAGTAGATTCTCCATATGCATGATCCTTCTCACCATCAAATCTTCTGATCGGACTCTGGTAATATGGCATTATTTGCACTGAACTTATTGTTTGTGCTCATCAGGAGCCTTACATTGTCTCGAGTATCTACTTCCACTTTTGGGGCGCAATGAGATGGCCAGATGATGAAGGGGAGAAAAGATGGAAAGATGGCACGCACGGACAGATGGACAAAGGAGCAGATAGAAAACATTTCAATTGAAAAGCGCTTGAATCATGCCTCGCCTTGATCCGGTTGTAGCTTGAATCTATGTGGTTCAGCAAGGTGCAGCTACTTCATCCACCTTGTATGGCTGATGAGGCTTGAATCAATGTGACGATCATTGAGGATCAGTCAGACCTTAGACCTTCCAACCAGAGCGATTTAGTCGATCATGTGTACGTTCTTTACTCAATCAACTCCCTGCTCTTGGATTGCAATCTTCACCGAAACAGTCAACCAGCCAGTTACGCATCCACCATCTCTGGAGGCCAGAGGGGCTCTTTGTATAAAGGGGCAGCACGACTGCACTGCAATGCAACTGTCTGGTCGGTCTCCACTGCGGGGGTATCAGGGGAGAGTGTACCTAGTAATTTCGTCAGAGCTCACGATAAAATCGGTGCTTCAGATCATAAATGATGAACCCTGCGTTATTAATAATTGCATCTCTGCAACTACTTCAGCCTGGTCTGTCATTCATTGGGCCTTTGACCTGGTACTGCGAGATGACAAGAAGACGACTGCCGCAAGATAAAGATGATGCCCTTGACCGTATTCCTGGGCTGATGAGGACTGCATCCCTGACTGGCTGGCTGGCTGACTGGAACCTTGTTTACTGTGGCCGTCCCGTGAACCGATCCCAATTCTAGGTCGCGCGATTGAGGGTCCGTTCAATCCCATTGCCCAATCTTTATTCCTTTATCTCTTTTCCTCCTCGTCGTTGACTTTCAGGCCGATTGGAGCTCGGTGTATTAGTTTAGCAAAATTGTAAGCTTGAAATGAACTGGCTATTCCTTGTTGTGAGAAATGCAGACCAAAAGGAGTTCATTGCGAAACCCTTGATTATCACCCATCTTTGTTCGACAGCATGAAGCAATCAAATGCCATAACTCAAGTCGCGATGCAATTCGGTTCAGATACCGAGCAAGTCGGTGCATCCCAAGAGAGTGTACGGTTCGCTCTCGAGCTGATATGGACCTTTTCGCCACTCGTGCTCGTCATCTCATTCCTCGTCTCCTTCGTCGTCAATTCTATTCTCGCCGCTAGACAGCTTGAAACCGATGGCATTACAGACGGCAATCATGGACCAGGAGGTAAACCTCTACCGAAACGTCCTCGCATCACGCCAGGAACGAGCGAGGGGGCTCGACCTGATTTTTCCTTGGGTGCTAAAACCGCTTTCAAATGGTTGAATGTTGGTATATTGCTGACATACATTGCCGATGGTCTGAATGCTATGTCCCATGCTATCCTCGAGCGAAAACAACATTGGTGGTCGGGACAGGCATTCGTGGTGAGTACCCTGATTGACCCTCTATTTCACATCGACTGTGTGTGTGTGTTGTGATGTGTGTTTGGAGGATGATATTGATCAATTTGAATGATAAAAGGTATACGTTATCGGCTCCTTTTTCGCATACACGATTATCTTGGTATCATTAGTTGATACAACCCCTTCACCAACAACTTCCCAGCTGGTGCCATGGGGCATCTCACTACCCCTTGAAGTGATTCTTCTTGGTGCTTCTCTGCTGTACTACGGCCGTCCTCATCATGACTCGATTGTTGATGATCCAATCGGAGGCGCACTGCATAAGACTGCCACACCATGGGAGGTTAGCCTTCTCGTCACTGCTTTCATCAGGACTTTCATGCTCTGTGCAGTGGTGCTCTTGTACGGCTTCTGTTCCTATGACTTTCAAAGGAAACAAAACAGGTCTGGCACCGTGAGCGAGAGCACACCCCTTCTTCAATCCGGAGACGCGCAAGAGCAAGGCGAATCCTCACAGCCACAGAGCGCTAAGCCAACAGACAACTGGGTCCGGCCGACCAAATCTGCCTCCAAGACTTGGTGGCAGTATCTCAGCGGCTATGCAATCTTCTTCCCTTACCTATGGCCCTCAAAGTCGCGAAGGTTGCAGCTAACGGTTCTTATCTGCTTTGTTCTTCTTATGCTACAGCGAATCGTCAATGTCCTTGTCCCTTATCAAGTCGGCGTAATCACCGATGAACTATCGGACGATGACGATTTCCGTGTTCCATGGGGTGATATTCTCCTGTACATCTTCTATCGCTGGCTTCAGGGGAATCAGGGCTTGATTGGCTCTCTGCGATCATTTCTTTGGATCCCCGTCGGTCAGTATTCATATATGGAATTATCCACCGCTGCTTTCGAGCATGTTCATAGTCTCAGTCTTGAATTCCATCTCGGCAAGAAGACTGGCGAAGTGCTCTCGGCATTGAGTAAAGGTAGCTCGATCAATACCTTCCTGGAGCAAGTGACGTTTCAGGTCGTTCCAATGCTCATAGATCTCTGCGTTGCCATTGGCTTTTTCGCGATCGCATTCGATATCTACTGTGCCCTAGTCGTCACAGTGATCACATTTATTTATCTTTACGTTACGATCCGCCTTGCCCAATGGAGGACTGAGGTTCGTCGACAGATGGCTAATGCTAGTCGGCAAGAAGATGCAGTGAAGTATGTGCAAGACCCTTGCTACATCTCCTACTCCCTATGTTTGTTCGATGCTAACAGACATTTACAGGAACGATTCTATGACTTCTTATGAAACAGTCAAGTACTTCAACGCCGAAACATATGAGTTTAACCGGTACCGCGGCGCCGTCTCTGATTACCAAAAGGCAGAATACAGTGTCCTTTTTTCGTTGAATCTGATGAACACTTGTCAGAATACCGTGTTCATGCTCGGACTTTTAATCACCTGCTTCATCGCCGCCTTCCAGGTTGCAACGGGCGAGCGTCCAGTAGGACAATTCATAACGTTGTTGACGTACATGGCACAACTTCAAGGACCCCTGAATTTTTTCGGGACATTCTACAGATCGATTCAGAATGCCTTGATTAATTCAGAGCGTATGCTAGAGCTTTTCCGCGAACAACCTTCTGTGGTTGATAGCCCCGCGGCAAAGGAAATGGATGCCTGCAAGGGCGACGTTGTCTTTTCCGACGTGCAATTCGCATATGATTCCAGAAGACAAGCTCTAGATGGTCTGAACTTCCATTGCGAACCGGGCACTACGACCGCTCTGGTCGGCGAATCTGGAGGTGGTAAATCCACTGTCTTCAGATTGCTGTTCCGTTTCTACGATGCAAATAGTGGGGATATCCTCGTGGACGGACAATCCGTAAACGAGATCACTATAGACTCGCTTCGCCGACAGATTGGTGTCGTTCCACAGGACACGGTCTTATTCAACGAGACGCTAATGTATAATCTGAAGTACGCTAACCCGGCGGCGACTGACGAACAGGTCTTTATTGCATGCCGCGCAGCCAGCATACACGATCAAATCCTCGCCTTCCCGGACGGATATAACACCAAGGTTGGCGAACGTGGGCTTCGATTGAGTGGAGGTGAAAAGCAGCGTGTAGCAATCGCACGTACAATCCTGAAAAATCCACGAATCATTCTTCTCGATGAAGCTACAGCAGCCTTGGACACCGCGACAGAGGAAAATATACAAGAAGCACTATCAACTCTGTCAAAAGGACGTACTCTTCTTGTCATAGCCCACCGCCTTAGTACCATCACAACTGCGGATCAGATTTTGGTGTTAGGCGACGGAAAAGTAGTCGAGAAAGGCACGCACGAGGAATTATTGGCGCAGAAGGGAACGTATGCTAGTATGTGGCGCAAGCAGATTCGTGCGCAGAAAGCTGCGGCGGAGGCAAAAGTTCTGCGGGATCAAGCTGAGCAACTGGATGATACGGTAGATATGGATGAGAGCCCCGGCACGGGAGCCGGTCAGAAGAGAAAAGCATCTTAGAGGTCAGGTTTGCCCAGGTTTGTTAAGAAGGCAGGTCCACAGTCAAGTTGGTCTCGGTTCAGTCAATCGTTACACATGTTATCTTCTTGTTACGAACTTGTCACATTGGTAGACGCCTGCAGGCCGCGATCCATTCATTGTGAGTCTACCTACCTGGAGACTCATTTATTCAATGTTTGAATCCTCTGAATAAAATTGACTACGAAAGCGACATTCCTACCCCAGACTTCTGTGCCGGTCCGTGCATATCCTTATCGGCTCCAATTGGCTTCAACGGCGGAACAGAGTCGGACCTCGCCCCGTATAAGCCCTATACAAGCTTTGTACGGCCAATTTCGCACGACGTCAGACACCGCCGAAAATGCAGATAAGACGTGGGGATACTTCAGTCTACTAAGTGCCGTATATGCAATAAAAGAACCCAGGACTTTATAGACACCTCATCTCTCTCTTTCCCTCTCTCTCGCTCTATACACTTTCCATTTGCTGGCTTCGCTACCAAGTCTTTCATTATTCATCCTTGCAAGTCAGAAATGTCCCCTGCTTAGTACTTGAATACTGGTTAAGAGGCAAGAACCAGCGATTGTTGTTAGCACGGAATATGGCTAGCAAACGCTCTCGTTTGGAGTCTCGTTCTTCCGAGCAGATTTCTGACGATACTGCTACCGACGAAGCTAGTGCCCTGCTTCGCCCTAACGATTATGAGACAAATACGGGCGTTTTGCGCAAGCGGCCTCTATCATTCTGGCGTCAATTATGTCTCTTCATTTGGGCTACCATCGTCACTGCCGCCCTTATCATACTTGCCGTTTATTACCAACATGTGAGAGGTGTCGGTGACATATCGTCAAGAAAGCATGCGCCTGTCCCGGGCAAAAGGAATCTGATATTCATGGTTTCTGATGGAATGGGACCGGCGAGTCTTTCGTTGACCAGAAGTTTCAGACAGTATACCGATGACTTGCCAATCAATGATACTCTTGTCCTCGATCAGCATCTTATTGGTTCGTCTAGAACGAGATCATCATCCTCTTTGGTTACCGATTCCGCTGCCGGTGCTACAGCTTTTGCCTGCGGTCAAAAGAGCTACAATGGTGCTATATCAGTCCTACCAGACCACACGCCTTGTGGTACTGTGCTTGAAGCTGCGAAACTGGCTGGCTACATGACCGGGTTAGTCGTTACAACTAGAATCACAGATGCGACTCCCGCTTGCTTTGCTTCGCACGCAAATCACCGCAAATATGAGGACCTGATTGCGGAACATGAAATCGGACTATATCCGCTGGGGAGAGTTGTTGATCTCATGCTGGGAGGAGGTCGTTGCCATTTCTTGCCCAACACGACCACTGGCAGCTGCAGAAATGACAACAAGGATGTTGTGAAGATGGCACAGGAGCAGGGCTTCTTATACCTGGATGATAGGGCAGGATTCGATGCTTTGAACAACGGAAGTACAGCGCAATTGCCGCTACTCGGTTTATTTGCTAATGGCGACATTCCCTACGAAATTGATCGCCGGCACCAAAATGACATATACCCCTCCCTTGAAGAAACCACTCGTACCGCTCTGAAGGCTTTGAGCAAAGCCACGGAGGACAGTGACAGGGGATTTTTCATCATGATTGAGGGATCTCGAATTGACCATGCTGGTCACGGGAATGATCCTGCTGCTCAAGTTCATGAAGTCCTGGCCTACGATCGAGCATTTGCTGCCGTTCTCGAATTCATCGAGAATGAAGACACCCCAACCATTGTCGTGAGCACGTCGGATCACGAGACTGGCGGATTGAGCCTAGCGAGACAGCTCACTGAAGTCTACCCTGAGTATCGCTGGTACCCAGAGGTGTTGGCTAAAGCTAATTATTCCTCTGAGTTCCTCGCTGTGCGGATTGAGGAGATTTTGGAAAATTCTCATAATACCACCGTCGGCTCTCCTATCAAGGCACACATTAAGCATGAGCTTATCGAAAAGGGACTTGGTATTACAGATATCACAGATAGTGAAATCGAGAAACTTGTCAAGTCCTACGATGATCCGAACACACCGCCAAACCTTATCTTCGCTGATATTATCAGCAGACGTGCTCAGGTTGGATGGTCATCACAAGGACACTCAGGTAGGCTCATCATATGCCACACCTTCCTCGCTGAATAATTAATGTTGCGTTGTTTTGCTGTTGAACCCTTTGCTAATCATCTTTGCCATTAGCGGTTGATGTGAACATCTACGCCTCATCTGTACACGATGCTCCTGAACTACTCGGCAACCATGAAAACACCGAAGTCGGAGATTTCCTGTCAGACTACCTCGCCGTTGACGTCGACAGCGTGACCAAAAAGCTACTTAATATGAAAACTCATAGCTACGATGGCAGTGCAATTGGCGAGAAGGGTTATTATGCGGGTGATTACCCCTGGCTTGGACCTTCGTTGGGAGGTGATTATCGGGTTGATGCACTTGACAGGTATCATGGCGAGCACAGGAAGCGCGATGTCCACGGTACTGGCTGTAGATGTGGCGACCATTGAATGATGATTAGCTTTCTTTACTGCATGCCTTATCCTTTGTTATTCATTCATTCCCGCGTCTCTCTCTATTGTGGTATTTGCATGCCATGCACTCTTCATAGCTCTTTCTGTTCCCCCCTTTTTTCCGAGCTATATATCTCCACGTCGTATACTTTCGCATACAATACAGATTACCAAAGTATTACATTCCCTATGAAATAAGAACTCACACCCATTCGCTCTGCAATTGGATTAACTTTCATGATATCATCACATCTGATTAAACGACAACGGAACATTGCGTTCATTGAGGTAGCATCTTCGGACATGCTACGGTCAGATTATTACATAAATGGCTTTTCCGGAGTAATAGGCACCTCTTTGGAAGGCCCGTGTCTTGCACTATATTGTTCTCAACGTTTATCTGTCAAACCCGAACCCCCCTCGTATTTTGGAGGCGTCAAGCCAGGACTCGCGTGGCGTTGAGTATATAGGAATTTGTAGTCAAGCAAAGATATCTATTCAATCAATACGAGATCTCTTTCCAGGAGGTCTTGCTAAGATAGAGAGAGAGAGGGGGTTGGGGTATGAAAGAAGCGAAAGCATGTCCACAGGCGTTGGCAAAGAGTTGTCGCGAAACCGCCTACTGGTCTGACGCAAGAGCGCGCCGAGTGCTGATGATGACTCGCTATCTCACTGCCGAGCCCCTGAGACTACGAGGATTGTGGATAATTGTGAAAACTCAATAGTTAGGAACCAGGAGGAGCGTCCCATGACATTAAATTAGAATTGTCAATGCTTTTCTTTTGACTTGTTCTCTTCTTCCTCGTATCTAGAACAACTTCCTCCACTTAGCCGCCCACATAGGATGAAGTAGAATATGCGTATAGGATTAAAGGTTAGATAGTAGATATAAAAGGTGAACCGAAATAGCAAAAGCGTAAATTCGTGGAGTATGACACAAGTTGTTCGTAATCCAGAGTCAGATAGGGATTAGATCGTAGGACAATGAGAGAAAAGCATGGAAAAAGGAACAGAAAAAGCAAGCAAGATCGTAGTCCGAGCTGGATAATGATTGCATCAGAGCACGACAATTACGAAAACAGCGGCTACTAGAGCTGCAGCAAGTGAATGGTGAACGGTAATGGCACCGCTATGGTCTTGTGCGCCTTGATCAAAATCCCCGTCTTGATCGGCATGGGCAGGATTCGTGACGGGATGACTCTTTTCGTCCTTGCTATCCTTGCTATTATCGTCATCCTTAGAATCCTTATTTTCGTCTTTATTGGGATCTCCGTGGATTCCACTACCGGCTCCCACGACGCCAGGGATGAGGTTGTCAGTGTCATGTGAAGAAGTCGGAGCGGCCTCAGTAGTAGTAGTAGTAGCCGCAGAGTCCGTGGTGCTTGTGTTGTCTGCTGTAGAAGTGGCATCCGCAGCAGATGTTGTAGTAGTTTGTTTTGTCTTCGTCTTCGGAGCATTGGGATCACGGTCGAGATGCTCTCCATCAGCATAAAAGCTTTTTAGTACGCCGACTTTATTAGTCCTTTCAACGGATCCCTCCAAGACAGCCATGTCTTTGTAGATATAAGATTTATCGCCATCGCCGGAGTTTGCAGGAGGATCATAGCATTCAACGGTAACCTTATCCACGATAGCATAGTAGTAACCGGTCTTCTTGATATCCTCTGAGTCCCAATCGACATAACCACCGGCCCACTCGACGGTACCTTGAGCTGCACTCTTAAGACCAGCGGGCCAGAGAGAAAGTTGGAGACGAGACGGCGTCTGAGGGAACATGTATTGCTTGGTGGTTTCGTTGTAAGTATCGGCCTTCTCCAAAGTCCTGACTGCCTGGCCGTCGATGGACCAGGTGATATGATCAGGCTTCCAATCAATTTCGTATGTATGATAGTTTTCATAGGTATCCGATAGGGAAGCACCGATTTGTTTCGTCCCTACAATCAACGTGTTAGTACTTTCAGTTCCGTGAAGCAATCGGATCAGATAGGCTCAAGCGACGGAGATGCTTACAATCCGGGACGCCTTGGAAATAGTAATTCGTTTCTGCATTCTCAAGATTGGCACCGACAAATTCGAAGTCAATTTCATCCTTCACATCGGACATCAAGATGAAGGCAGTGACGACACCTTTGCCCCGACTTGACTTCATCCGTGCCGAAACCTTGCCGTACCATATATAGTGATTGTTCGCTAGCAAAGTGCCGACAGTATCAGGAGCCATCGTCATGATCAGGCTGTCTCCAGAGGTGAGCAGCTTGCCGCTTGAGACCCAGTCGGCAGACTTGGGATCGCCGAGGTACTTGTAGTTAGGCTGAACTTTGTCGAGGTTGCTCCATTTGTATGTTCTGGACTCGCAAGTAGGATTCGGCACGCAGGATTCCATATGGAAGGATGATTTTGGGTCACATCCTCCTAGACAGTATGCACCAGTGCCGCATTCTCCATATTCTGATATTACCACCGATGGTCAGTGATGATGGAAAAGATATGAATGCGGGAAACAACTGATTAACACTCACGGGAGCAGCAAGGGAAATCTGAAGGGCAGTGATTGTCAACATCACACTTGATACTATCTGCCAACGCAGCGGGCAGCAACGCAGCCAACCCCAAAACGATACGCCAGTAGCGCGTCATTCTCTTTCCAACAAGAATATAAGTTCTTTCGGTGAGCTGTAGAAAGAGGAGTGATAGACGTGGACGATGACGATGGTAGGGAGAAATATGAAGGCGTTCGAGTATCGAAATGTCAGGTAACAAGGGGCGACCATAAGCCTCTATGTAGTCAAACAAATGAAGGAAGATGCCGCGAACGCCGAAAAATCCCTCAAAGGAGAAGATAGGATGCACAAAGCAGGATCGCCAAGCGCAAACGAATGTAATGACGAAACAGAATGAGGACTCTGTGAGACGATGCAAATGAACGTTGCCGATATTGATTGAATTTCTTCTATCGTCAAATTAAACCTGCCAACAAAACCGGATGAGAGTATGTATGGCAGCTCTGAAGAGAAAAGAAGACGAAATGATGAAGATAATCAACGGAGAAATCGACAAATGGATATACGATGCTAATATTAG
>JAGYHZ010000354.1:0-11639 GCA_024244195.1 Ascosphaera aggregata | reverse complement strand
CTCAATAGCACTGTTGAAAACTTTTGTCACCATCTCTTTCTCAGACTCATCGTTGAACGCCATTGTGCTCATTTGCAAAGCATACGCCTCGCATTCTCTCTTGCTGAAGCTGAAGACGATAACTGGATTATAACTCTTCATCATAATCATTCTGACAATTTTGAAGATATCGGAAGGACCTTTGGTGCCGCCTTTATTTATTTTTTTATCCTTTCCTTTACCTTTCCTTTTTGCATTGGGGTCAGCGGGATCATCGCCCTTCTTATCGCTGATAGCCGTCATGGCTTTCTGGAAATTCTCTTCGCGAAAAACCCCTTTTTCATCAACGATGAGATGGATGCCTTCACCACCAGCTGGAAAGAAATAGTGCTGTAGAGGAGTGGGACGGAAATCTGTGTAGACGACGTGACATGGTTGATTGTGTATTTTCACAATCCACTCTGCAAATTGCATGGCGTTCGGAATGGTGGCAGATAAGAAGACGTATCGAACCTTATCGGGAAGAAGGATGATGGTTTCTTCCCACACGACACCTCGTGTCTTATCACGCATGTAATGAATCTCGTCAAAGACGACCCAGGCTACTTCGCGCATAATCTCTGAACCACGATACAACATGGAGCGTAAAATTTCAGTGGTCATGACCAAGCAAGTGGCAGTTGGATTGATGGTGACATCGCCAGTCATCAAGCCAACGTCTCCAAATTCGGCAGCGAACTCTCTGTATTTCTGATTGCTTAACGCTTTGATGGGACTGGTATAGATGACTCTTTGATTATTCTTCAAGCACTGGGCGATAGCGTACTCAGCGACAACGGTTTTTCCCGCAGACGTGTGGGCGGAAACCAAGACACTTTCACCTCTCTCGATGGATGCGATAGACACCTGTTGGAAGGGGTCCAAGGTGAATGGCCAAGTGCGAGCTGGCACTTCTGGAGGTTTATGTTGCGAGATGGGCACGTAGGGATACTTTGGTGGAAGAGCGACTTGATGGCGGACTTGATGAGAGACCACGACAGCGGAGCCATCTGGAGCACCCTGTAGGCCTGCTGAAGCAGCAATCTCACGCGATTGTTCTGTTTCAAAGGTATCGGCGACGACAGCTTCAGATTCATTTTCCAGACGAAGTCGTTTTGCGTCTGGTACTTCCTCCTCCGTCAGCTCTAGAGCTGGAGGTTGTGGAGTCACCTTGCTTTCCGAGAGGGAAAGGGATTTAGTAGTAGTAGTAGTAATAGTAGTAGCAGCAGCAGCAGCAGCATCGGAGTCAGCGGTGGGCGTAGGAGTGACGGCAGCATCCTGCTGCTGTTTTAGATCTCCATTTGCTTGTCGTTTCTTGTTTCTCTCTCTTTTCTGTCGAGGTTTTCGCTGCGGTTGAGACTGATTTGGCTGGGTAGTGTCGCCCTCGAAGACATCGAAAAGATCGTCCATGACGAGAGGCGTATAAAAGGGGAGAATATTAACCCTCAATACTTGCTTCTCTTTGTCCTCCTGCTGCTAGCTCTCCTTCTTATTCTAATATATCTGCAATAGCGTGATGAAAATGAAGAGGCCAATGTTGAGTTAGAGATGAATTTTTGGTTGTTCATTGCGATTGAAAGTTTTGATTTGATTTATTTCTTTATTTTTATTTTTTTTTTCACCGGCAGAAAAAAAATAAAGGAAAAATGTCACTTCCACCGATCGAGTTGTTTCGCACATATCGATAATCGAGAAGAATAAGAAGAAACAGAATCAAGATATCTTGATGATGCTTCTCCATACTCACATCTCATCATCTCCCTGACATTCATAGTATCGTATTGTACAGTCTCAATCATCGTCGTCGTCCAGCTTCATAGCTGTAAATGGTTCATCAAGAAACTGCTGAATTGCATCAATCGCTGTCATTTCAATACAAAGAGTTGAAAACGACTCAAAGAGCAATTCATCCTGCTGTCAGATCTGCTCTTCTTCTTATTCTCATCAATTAAATCCGTGCGATTGATTTCCCTATCTTATTGGTTGATCTCTTGATTATTCGGGTCCTATTGTTGCTTTTCAACCGGTATTATCTCCATTTTCATTTCTATTTCCATCGTCATCTTTTAAGCTCTTCCCAACCTGCGAAAACGGCAAAGCTGCTTCAAGGCTTTCATCAATTCTTGATCTTGGAAGGGCTCTAGCGCAACTACTTTCCCTTCCTCTCAACATGCGCAACCTGCGATGCCGACATGTTCGCGAGCTCCCGCTGCTTTCAAATCTTCCTTTGACTGCTACTGCATGGGATTCTGCCACTGATTCCTTAATATGCGCCTTCGGTCCTTCTGAAGAAGAGGCCATCATCGAGCTGAAACGGCGTGATTCAGCTTCAGATGGAGGAGACTCCTCGATAATAGCTTCTTGGGATGCCCCCTCGCCTCTTGCTGACCTGCCCATTGACCGCATCCTGTCTCTGCAATACTTCGCCGATACCCTGACAGCATGTCTGGTTCTAGCAGGAGGAGATATCATCGTCGTCAGAGATCAACCCCAGGCCCATGAGGAAAAGATTGAGATTGTCGGTTCTGTCGATGCCGGAATATCTGCTGCCGCATGGTCGCCCGACGAAGAGCTACTTGCTGTTACGACACGCGCAGATACTCTCTTGTTCATGACTAGAGATTTTCAAGGTGTTGCTGATGTGACATTCACTCCAGCTGACCTGGACGCTTCTAGACATGTTTCCGTCGGCTGGGGAAAGAAGGAAACCCAGTTCCAGGGAAAGGGTGCGAAAGCCATGAAAGATCCTACAATGCCAGAAAAAGTCGACCAAGGTCTACGCTCTCCCAATGACGATGAAAGGACGGTTCTCAGCTGGAGAGGAGACGGCGCCTATCTTGCCGTAAATAGCCTACAAGCTACTTCGCGACGAGTCATTCGTGTCTACTCAAGAGAAGGCGTGCTCGACAGCGTCAGCGAGCCCGTCGATAACCTAGAGAGCGCAATCAGCTGGAGGCCGCTCGGAAACCTAATAGCTGCTGTTCAGCGACTTGATGACAGGATCGATATCGTCTTCTTCGAACGTAATGGTCTTCGACATGGACAATACAAACTCCGACTCACGAAAGAAGAAATGGCTACATGGGCTTCACATATCGATCTGGCATGGAATATTGACTCTTCCGTTCTGGCTGTCATCTTCAAAGACAAAGTGCAGCTCTGGACCATGGGGAATTACCATTATTACCTTAAACAAGAGATCACATTGCCACTTCGGGACAACGAGAGTACACCTATTAACTGTTTTAAATGGCATCAGGAAAGGGCGTTGTGCTGCGTCTTATCTTCATCCAATTTACTCCTTGATACGAATTGGGTCTTTGATGTCACAAGAGGCTCAACAAACCCTCCTTACGACTTTGGTGCCGTCGCAGTGCTCGACGGCAAAATTCTCAAGTTGACTGCTTTGAGAATGGCTACAGTCTCTCCACCTATGGCAGGGCACGAAGTGGAACTCGACGAGAATGCTATTGATGTTGCCTTCAGTCGGTCTGGTAGACAGTTTGCCGTTCTCACCAAATCTGGCATTAGCGTTTACACTTGGAGTTTAAATAAACGACCAACCCCTGAGCCCAAACTTTCCTGCTCTTTCGCCTTCGACGAGAAGTTAACAAGACGCCTGCGTCTCGCTTTCCTTGCAGAGAGTCATGTCATCTGCGTTGGACAGTCTCCTGAGCTTGGAACCGAGCTGCGAAAGATTAACCTTGAAACCAAGGAAACATCCATTGAGCTCCAACCGGCTGACGTTGCCAGAATTTCTTCACTCTTTCCTGACATTGATCACCACTCCATTTGGTTCCTTGAAAATGACCGGAACGGGAAATGTAGCTACTCTTTCGCTGCAGATGTTGACACCAATATCCTGAAAAACCTCATACCTCACAATTGCCCGACGCAGGAGACATCCTATGCTGCTGTCGGCAAGACGCCCGACGGGCAGTCTATCCTATTCACTCTCTCAAAAACGGGAGCTCTATACGCTGACGAACGCCTGCTCACAAAGAATTGCACGTCGTTCTTGATCACATCCAAGCATCTAATCTTCACTACAACCCTACATCTTCTCAAATTCGTCCACATCACCAATGTTGAAGAACTCGATATTCCCGGAGATACCCCTGAAACTGATGAGAGATGTCGAAGCATTGAGCGTGGTGCACGGCTCATCTCCGTCGTCCCATCCACTTTCATTGTCACGTTGCAAATGCCTCGTGGAAACTTGGAGAACGTGTATCCTCGTGCACTTACTCTGGCTGGAATCAGGAATTACATCGATGAGAAAAACTATCTCGCTGCTTACCTTGCTTGCAGGAGTCAGATCGTCGACATGAATATACTTCACGATTATGCTCCTTCTCAGTTCATGGACAACATCTCTCTATTCATAGACCAAGTTCAGAAGATCGAGTTCATAGACGAGTTCTTGTCTAGATTGAGCAGCGAAGACGTCTCTCAGACATTATACAAAAATACTCTGAAGCTTGCAGGAGATTCGTCCACGGCGATGGTTGCTTCTTCCCCGCCAGCCTCCAGCGAAAATAAGGTTAACAAAATCTGCGACGGATTCATCTCCGTCCTTGCAAACAGGATTGACACCAACTTACAGAACCTCGTCACTGCACACGTCTGCAAGTCACCACCAGATCTCGAAGCCGGCCTTGCACTGGTTACCAAGCTAAAAGCGAGATCGACCGAGCAGGCAGAGGAAGCCATTGAACACATGTGTTTTCTCACTGATGCGAATCTCCTCTACGATCACGCCCTCGGATCTTATGACTTGGAACTTGCTTTGATGGTTGCTCAACAGGCTCAAAGGGACCCCAGGGAATACCTTCCATTCTTGCAAAAATTGCAGGCCATGCCAAAGTTACAGCGGGAGTACGAGATCGACAATCATCTCAACCGACATGCTAAGGCTCTTCGAAGTCTGCATGCCCTCAAGGCTTATGATAACCTGAAGGCATACGCCATTAAGCACTCATTGTACAGTGAGGCTTTGGAGCTGTATAAATACGAGCCGGACCATTTCAGAGAAATTTCTGAAATTCATGCTGACTATTTGTACGATAAGTCTAACTATAAGGAAGCTGCTTTGGCGTACGAGTCTTTAAACATGTATGAGTCTGCATACAGGGCTTATAACCTGGCACACCTTTGGAGGGAGTGCCTTTACTGTGCTAGTCTTGTACCGCTGGCTGATGCCAAGTTGAAAGAACTCGCCTCTACATTAGCCGGTGTCCTTGTTGACGAAGAGCGTGATTACGTATCTGCTGCGCAGATTTATTCACAGCATCTCAACGACATCCCACAGGCTGCTCGTCTCCTTTGTCGCGGATCTTTATTCGGTGATGCTTGTCGTCTCTTGAGCCTTCACAAGATGGCTGATCTCGTGCCAGAGGTTGTGGATCCTGCAATTGGTGAAGCGATGGGCAGTATGATCGACCTCCTCGCAGACTGCAAGTCACAACTGAACAAGCAAATCCCCCGTATTCATGAGTTACGTGCATTGCGCAAGGCTGACCCGCTTGGATTCTATGGGGGTGATTCGGCCATAGCAGGGCCGGATGCACTAGATATTCCAGACAACGTTTCGCTCGCGCCGACAGATGCTACCACCGCTACAGGCAAAAGTATGTTTACTCGATACACCGGAGGTACCATGTCTTCGCGGAAGACTAGCAAGACTAGGCGGAGGGAGGAAAGAAAACGAGCACGTGGGAAGAAGGGTACTGTTTATGAAGAAGAGTACCTCGTTAACAGTGTACGGAGGCTTATCGAGCGTATCAACAGTGCTATCGGAGAAGCAGACTCATTACTGCAAGCGTTGTTAAGAAGGGGAATGAGAGAACGCGCTGCTCTTGTACAAATTCAAATGGATGAGCTAGTGACTATGTGCCGGGATTGCATTGATGATGTTTTTGAAGTCCAAAAAGAACCGGACCTAGAGGAAGGTACAAAGCCTTTAGGCGTACGACCTCCAGGTGCTGACGGTGTTGTGTGGGACTCATTGGAAGGCATGGATACGAAACAACGAGAGCCTCCAACCATGAAGGCATTTAAAAAGTTTACTCTGTTAGGAGCCTGAGAGGTCAGAATAGTCCACGTTCAGGGTGTGTGGGGAGGAAGGATGTCACCCAGCAAATTTCTGAGTTCCAAAATAATTAACCTACAGGTCTCTCTGGGTAAAGTGTCACTGTTGACCGTGACTGTCTACGGGGAAAGCATCTATATGCCATATGCCATTGCATTAGAATAATCACATGTATATTACATCGAAACAAATATTGTATTTTAGTACGACGCAAAGTCGTGTTTCAAAGAATATCACCAGTCTCGCCGACAAGGTGTTGGTCAGATCTTCTTGGACCATCACCTACACCAGTCATAATCACCCGGCTCACTCCGGCTCTGAGTGAGTCAACGACACGTTGGTCGAATGTTTCTGGACTCTGTGATGAAATTGAAACGGCCTTTTCCCAACCCTCAGCATGCTGCAGGGCAGCCCTGACAATACCGACGACCATTTCTGCATTCTCCTCAAGGTAATAGATAACGGCGTTAGGGCCAGCATCGAAGGTGTAAGCGCAAATCATATGACCGGCAGCCTGATTGATTAGGTGAACGAGTCGTACAGCAGCACGTGAAGTGTCGTTCATGTAGAAGATAGGGGGCCATGTATCGAGACATTGAGCGTGAAAATTATTGCTATCTCTCATGGTGAGTTCCGCGAAGGCAGGGAAATTTCGCGTCGTAATTGCTTCCTCCATAGCTTTCATGGTCTTTGGCACAAGAGTCTGAGCTCGCTCCGAAAACAGTGGCGCGGTAGCAACGGTCGATTGCATTCCTTCAGTACTTGGTGTATCCTTCTTCAAATCAGAGACGACGAGAATGAGGGCCCGCATTTCCGGCCAATGGCTCATTGGAGCGACTTCTTCGGCGAAGCTATCCAGTCCATCTGCTCGCTCCCCTCCTCTCCAGGCGACGTAGCCGCCTAACATGGATCGGCAAGCAGAACCGGAACCGACACGAGCAATCTTGCTCAACTCAGAGGCAGAGAGCGGAAGTTCGTATAGGTATGCAATGGACGTGACTAACGCAGCAAAGCCTGCGGCAGAACTAGCTAGACCAGCAGCCGTAGGAAAGTTGTTCTGAGAGACTATGCGGAGACCAAAGGTAGAAAGCTTGGTAAGAGAAGAATCCTTCTCTTCCATGGCACGCCGAATCTCCTGGAGGCTCTTGATACAAGATGCAGCTCTCTCCTTGACAGGTTCTGGTTTACCGTCTAACAAGATAGTGACGCCCTCAGGGTACGCTGGCGAGCATGTGGCAGTTGTCAAAGCACGGAGATCATCTTGCGAGAGCGTGACAGACAGCGACGAATTGGTTGGAAGATTCAATCGCTTATCACGCTTTCCCCAATACCTACGAAAAAAAGAGACAGCCTTATTAGCTACTAAACACTTTAACTGATCTAGATGGAATTCGCTTCCTCACTTGACGACAGCGATGTTAACAGGTGCCGTAGCAGTGGCACGGTAAACCTCAGGAGACGCAGCCATTTCCCATTGATTGCCCAACGATGATGCTGATGCTATTCGAGTAGCTGTATATCTCACCAATTGATCATGAGTTGGCATCATACTGAAAGAGCCATCGTTGACGGTCTTCTGCACCGTTGAAAGTTGAGCTGTCTCCCTCCGCCGTAGTGCTGTCGCGTCCCTCCGTAGCCTGAAGCGAGTCGCAACATCCGACTCCGGCGGTATTCCAGAAAGCGGTGAAATTCTTCTTCTGCCTCAGGCAAATTCCTTCCCAGCGGTTTGGTTGATTTTGAGTGACTTTGTCGAATGCAATTTCATCATGCACCCATTTAAGTATTTATTTTTACCCATCTTATTATTGACAATTGCTGTCTAGAGGAAGGGGACAAGGAAAATTGCTGACTTATCTCTTCTCCCGTGCAGCATTGGTCATGGGTGCTGGCGTTAGTGTCACTTCAATTTCTCAGAGTGGTCCAGACAATGCTGGTGCAGCTGCTCCTGCAACAACATGCCCAGTAGACCATAAGACCAGGGAAATATGGCTGGCGCAACATCGGGATAAGTACTTGACGACAGGGAAGGCTTCAATGGATCAGTCTGGGGAAGATGCTGAGTTGCACGCTGCAGCAGGGAAAGGTGAAGACCAAGAACCGGCTCTTAAAACTCGGCCACTCTCAACAGATCGCGAAATAAGCAGCATTCCTCGTGCGCTATCGCATGCTACAAGACTGAATGGCGACTGTCCAAACTCGGACTCAGCATGTCCGGTCTCTCACACAGCTTCTCATGCTTCTCCATCCAATAGTGAATCAGAGACGGGCCAGGATGAGAACACAGGTAATTGGGTATATCCTTCCGAGAAACAGTTCTTCGAGGCCGTCATCCGCAAGAGTACGCCAATGTCTGCGACATCACCTAGAGATCTTGCAACGTCAATTGCGTCTATTATTCCAATTCATAATGCAGTGAATGAGCGGGCGTGGTCGGAAATCAAGGAGTGGGAATCAAGAGGGCCTTTATCGGATCCTGGCAGCAAGAAGTGCGGAGGTCCCAAACTGTACTCTT
The DNA here is from genome assembly GCA_024244195.1 of Ascosphaera aggregata. NCBI lineage: Eukaryota > Fungi > Ascomycota > Eurotiomycetes > Onygenales > Ascosphaeraceae > Ascosphaera > Ascosphaera aggregata. The sequence continues at coordinate 3,018 of JAGYHZ010000354.1, read as the reverse complement.
TTCGTGGAGTGGGTGTTGAGAGCCAGTTCCTTAGTCCAAGAGCACGGTTTAATTCGCTGCTGGGATATCAATTGCCATTCGACAGACATGATTGGACTGTGGAACGATGCGATGGAGAGAGGGTTGACTACGTTATAGATTTCTATCAAGGCCGGTCGAGGGGAGATACTGGAGGTGATAGATTAAATTTTTATCTGGACGTTCGACCGAAGCTGAATACATGGGAGGGTTGCAGAATGAGGGCAATGAAGTTTTTAGGCCTGTCGTGACGTTGGCCGAACGAAGTGGGGAAAAAAAGGGGGCATTCCTGGCTGAGAAGGATGGCGATACATCATGTATATTAGACATCTTCGTGTAACACTTGTTCTATTATTCAAAGGAGTTCTGAATTATGTTTGGGTTGCGAATCATTGGAATCGTGACAGTGAGAATTGACGGAGAGTTGTCTTCAAGTGACAACGTCCGCGAGAAAAGGTTGGAACCATTCGACAAGGACGTTCGTTCGAGTTGGAGAAGTGACAAAAGCGACAAAACCAAAGCAGCAGGGAATCACGTATGCAGGATTAAAGTGGTAAGCAGAGGAAAAGAAACAATGATATCATCACGGCAATCGCGAGCTGCCACCCCCTTCTCACCCCTTTGCTTCAAGCCAAGGCAGCGGCGAGGACGATAATGACGAAAATAACCGCAAGAATGAGCAATAGACAGCACATCTTGGTTCTTGCATTCTTCTGATAGCGGCTAGCACTTCTGAGTTCCACGTCGGCTCCGCGGACATCATCTCTCGTCCTTTCAACGTTTTCGCTTATCAACTCGAGCTGCCCGCCTTGCTCATGGACTATATGCGCAACATCACGGAACAGCTCATTAAGCTCTCCAACGCTCTGTTCTATGTTCCTGATCTCTGTTTCTCGTTCGATGATGAGTGATTCCTGAAAATCAACCTCGTCTTGATTTGCAAGACGAGACTGCTGCTCCTGAAGCTGTTGTAGACCTGAAGAATGACCTTCTAGGACCGCATTATGAATTGCCTCGTCTTCGATAGCTGTACGCGCGGCGGTTGCGGATGCACGTTGTTTTTCAAGGGCTCTCCTTTGAACAGTTTGAAATTCTTCTAGTGTTGATTTGAATTCCGCAGATAGCTTTTGTTGCGTCCATTTTTGAGAGGTCTGAATGGATAGAGGAATAGGAAGAGTCAGCCAGAATTGATTTAATATCCATTATGCCAGAGACCTTTGAGGGAAGATCAACCTACATTAATATCTTCCCAAGTTTGTAACTTCTTTATACCCTCAGCAAGGTCTCGAAAACCATCTCTCGTCTCCTCGAGGAGGTTGTGCACCCGTTCTTGCAGCCGTTGGTTATCGCGCTTAGTGCCTAGCAGGGCTACTTGGTCGGAAAGTCGAGTGACATTCGATGTAAGACTGAAGAGCTGATCCGAAAGACCCTGAGTGAATCTTGTGAATTCCGGATCATCTGTATATGGCTCATCATATTGCCCGAGAGATTGCTCCTCGAGGGACGATAAGCGATCGAAGGACATTACGGTAAAGGAGTGGATAGCCGGTGACGGTGTAGAAAATGGGGCCCCGCGCTGGATTGTCAACACTGCTAATAGGAGTAAGGGAAGAAAGTAGTTGTAGCAATCCCAGTGATAATAAGCTAACCAGCAGCGTGACGCTAGTAACTTTCCGTACCGAAAGCGTCTTTCTTTTCTTCTCCTTTTTCTCCCTGCTGTCGTGAATCGTCCTCCTGATGATAATCAAGAATCCATACTCAGATATCTACCGGCGGCACACGACATGCGACGATCATCCAAGCTGAATACCAAAAGACCGAATTAGGAACTCCGCGGAGGTGCATAATATATATATACGTGACATAGCTGACTAACTCTCATAACTGTCAACTCCGCGGAAGTTGACCAAAACAGGAAAGAGCAAAAGTAGTGGAGGAATTGACTTGATTTGACTCGACGAGCTGATGCTTGGGGGAGTGAGGATGAAGACGTGCGGTTCGACCATCAATTGAAGCTCATTAGACGGAAGGAAAAGGAGGAGGAGGAGGAAGAAGAAGAAGAAGAAGAGGAAGCTTGATATTGGTTAGAATTGGATTGGAAAGACAGTTTAAAACACGGATCCGAGAGCCAAAGATGAATTGAGGTGATTAGGCTGTCAGTCAATCAGTAATTCGTGTCGTTATAGCCAGGCTGTCTTGCGTATCGCGCAGAATGTATGTTCAATGGCTGCTTCTATGGGTTCTATTATGATGGTAAAGGAAGCAGAAGGCAAGAAGAGTAGAGAGAAAAACCACAAAAAAAAGGACAATCCAGAATATTGACTGACGTTGCTTACATAGATGACCATCCTGACTGCTGGCGTGCTGAGAGCTCAATTCCGAAAGCATGCAGTTATTCTTGCTTACCGGCATCTTTATCGCAGTGGTCTAAGGGCAATCGGTTATGCTGCCCCAGATCGTCAAATCCTCTGCGACATCCTCCGTTCTTCATTCCGTTCGAATGCCCAAGCGGCTCTCGATGCTCATAGAATTGTGAACACCATACAGTTTCTCGAACGTGCTTCTAGAACTCATGGGTTCGAATATAAAATAGTGAAGAATCTACTTCAAATTCGTTACTGCCAGGAGCAAGCGGCTTTGACGACTGATTCACAGAGCTGTTTCAATGATGGCGAAGTATGTCTGGCAGCGATTCGCAATGTCTCCTACTCATCTTTTGAATCAACATTGTATATGTTGAATGAAAGCTTAGGACTATGCTTGCAATTATGACGGCACTACCGAAGAATAGCTCCTTTCTACAATGAGTATTGGACGCCCAGCGATGCTCCTACTAGAACAAGATTGCGCTTGCAACCAACTGCAGCCAACAGGAAACGTGAAGCCGCCGCCGCCGCAGCAGCAGCAGCAGCAGCAGGAGGAGGTGTCAAAACATGATTCTGTGAAGACGACGGGCAGTCATGTTGTCAATGAGGTTGCAATTTTGCATAAAAAAGACAG
>JAGYHZ010000353.1:0-11639 GCA_024244195.1 Ascosphaera aggregata | reverse complement strand
CTTTTATGTAAGCAATTACATAATGCTTTTAATCACGTGCGCATCATCTTCCCCGGGAATAACCTTCCATCCTCCCATCGTTCTTCTCATCTGGTGAGGCAACGTTGTATACTGATCATACCTGGTCGAGGGGGGAGGAGGATGATGGTGTCAAGGAGATTATTGTTTTATCGAGCAGGAATTAGATCTCTGCAGCTACAAGAATATTACCAGACTACGCTTCATATCGGATCTGTTTCTGATTCTGGTGTATATGGGGGGAAGGTGGTAAATAAATGGATCCAGTGGTAGCGATACATGCACCGCTTCGTGCAGCTAAGAGAGAGCTTCGGAAGAAGATGAGAGAGACGTTGAGTTCTGTCTCTTATGAGTGTCAAGTGCATCAATGTATGTAAGTTGTTGCAAGGCTTCGTCATCATCCCAGTATTTACGGACAATGGACAATTAGTTTATTTGAAATAACTTGTCTGTCTTTGTTTCTTGTTTTTTTTCTTTTCTTCCTTTCTTTCCTCAATTACAGCTTCTATCGCAACGAAATCTCTTCTAGCGCTTCCAGCGTACAAATCAGCTCGAAATGTCGCCGTCTATCTAGCCATGCCGACCGGTGAAATCCAGACGTCAGAGATTGTGCATGATGCAATCAAGCAAGGGAAACAGATCTACGTTCCCTCACTGCACAAACTCGAGCATGCGAATGTGAGGGGTCGAAGATCGATCATGGAAATGCTTGCTCTGGATTCCATCCAGGATTACGAATCATTGAAACCTGATAAATGGGGAATACCTTCTGTCCATCCGGAATCCGTCCCCAGAAGGCGAAATTGTCTCGGTGGACACGGGATAACGAGTCTTCAAGAAACACAGACACTTTTCTCAGCTGAGAAGGAAAATCACGATGCACCGCCGTTGGTTGGTCTCGATCTCATCGTCATGCCCGGTATGGCCTTTGACAGAAATTTGAGAAGATTAGGTCACGGTGCAGGGTACTATGATGACTTTTTAACAAAGTACTTGAACACTATGAACCAGCAGCAAGGCGGTGGTGGTGGACACACGCCCGCGAAGAAACCTTACCTGGGTGAGTCAGATATATGTTCATCACAATTCCGACGATGGGCAAGTGCTCGCAATTGCTGACAAGGTGTTGTGTGAAGCTGCGTTGGCATTGAAGGAACAAATCTTGCCAGAGGGAGAAGAGATCCCTGTCGAAGAGCACGACTACTTTGTAGACGCAGTGCTAGTCGGGGATGGCAGCATCATCGATGCTTCGATATCCGCGAATTAGGGAATCAGGATGGCCTCCGCGCTTCAGTTCCATCGGTAGATTTTCTAGATTGTATACCCCCGTTGCTGTCTTCTGTCATGGTTATACTCAGCGAAGATGACAATTGTTAAGATAAGTCAACTCAAGTATCCATCGAACGATTGAGAAAAAAAAAAAAAGAAATTCATTTGAAACCCTCGTAAAAGTGAACCGCGCTGAATATATCACACAACGTCGCGAAAGAGCTGGACGACTCGAGATGGTATGATATGATATGCTTAATCTCGTTACATCTTTGCTTTTCCTCTTGTCATCCTAATCGTTTCGTTTGTTTGTTTGTTTTTTTCCTTTTTAAGATTTCTTTCTCTTCATATAGCACCAACCAAGCCGATGGTGTGACTATGACATTGCTTGGATTAGAGAAACATTGTCGCCTTTCAGTAGAATTTGTCCTGGAGAGGGAGGGAGAGAAAAAGAATCCGGTCAGCGAAGATTGTCACTCGAATTCCCACTTCTTCCTGTAAATTCAGATTCAATCATACCCAGTTGTCTCCTCTCCTCTGGCTGATCTTTTATAGCTTGTCTGACTTCGATCGCATCGTCAATGACCAGATTCATAAACTCATCGAAACCCTATGAAAGCAATTAAAAAGAGTCAGTGGGAAGAATGAACAGAAAAAGGGCAAAGTGAAGCAACCCCGAACAAACTCATACTCTAATCTTTCCCTCGATTCTGAATCCAAGCTGCTCGAATAACCATATGCACACGGGTTTCCTCTGCTGTAAAAGACTGAAGATGAAATGAATAGGAGCAAGAAGCTGCTTGCGACCACCACCACCACCACCACCTCTTCCAGTCATTCTGATGTGTATGTGAAGCGCCTGCCTCTGAATAGGCCAATGATTGAAATAAAGATTTAATAGCGACTAGCAATATCTCAAGCCGTAGTAGTTTCGGTTTGTTGTTGTAGTTTTGACGCGATAACGAGCAACGTTGTATGAGCAACAACAAGAACAACAAGAGGATAGATGGGCAAGCTGAGCGCGAATGACGAAGGTCAGTAAGATGTCTTTTCTGAAAAACAGCATCCAACAGAACTCTTCTACTTGATATCCTTGTGCCTCGTCGTCGTCGTCATCATCCTCCTCCTCTACTTTTGGTGATCTTTCTCCGGACGGAACTTTTTTCTCTTTTTGGTGATTCCGGCGCAGTTGAGTAAAGTATGGATTGGACGAGTTCGATGATCGCATTCCTTCGTCCATCAACATCATCATCATCATCAACTGGTTTCATCGCATCGCATCGCATCGCAGCGCAAAGGAATTCTTACATTCGTTTTGGTAGTCTTAGTCTCGTTTATTCTGTTCTGGTTCCATTTGCGAAAGGAAGAAAGAAAGAGCACAAGAAGGAAAACAAAAAAATATCATCTTTGACCGGACAAGCATCTTCATCCTTGCTGCTACTGCTACTGCTGCTGCTGCGGTTTTGTTTTGACCATATCTCAAATACCATTTATATCTTCGTTCATCTATATCATCTCTCCAGCATATAATCATCACCATACCACCCATCACAGTCATCAATCAAAGCATGGCTACAACTGCAAATGCTAGTGCTGGTGCTGGTGCTGGTGCGCAGACCTTTGCGCCTGTCTTGACTGCTCTTGCTACAATGTCCAAGACTGTTTCTTCCTCAGAAAAGGTTCAAGCCCATGAATTCCTCGAGAAATTTCAAAAATCTGTACGTCATTACATCGTTGTGCTTCTCCGTTACATCAATTCAATCGTTTCCATCATGTCTCCCAACGGGCCTTTTTATGTTTTTTTTTTTTTATTTTTTTTTCTTGTCAAAACATCGACTAACACACTCTGCTTTGTGCCCTTATCACTGCCTCCTAGGCTGAAGCTTGGGCTATTACGCATGCCATGTTACAAGCCGCGGATGTGCCTGTAGAGGCCAAGTTATTCGCCGCTACGACATTGAAGGGAAAGGTACGCTGCGGTTCCGCCATGCCAATTCGACGTTTTCTTCCTCTCCGATAAACCTGTGACACAGCACGGAACATCGACGGAGAAGAAACGAAAAGAAAAAAAAAATGGTCTCAAGACTGACTATTGATGGTGGTGGGGAGCGATCCGTCCTTCCTTTTGTACGGGGCCCCCGTTGTTTTGAAAACAGATTATATATGACTTGGATCAACTTCCTTCAGACCAGCTAATCGGTCTCCGAGACTCAATCCTGTCTATGCTGGTTGCTTATGGAAAAACCTTGAAACCTATCCGGACACAGCTGTGTATTTGCCTAGCTAGCTTGGCTATTCAGTTACTCGATTGGAAGGATGTCCTGGCTACTGTCAGCTCTGCTCTTGGTCCCGATAACAGCGATTTATTCCTTGAATTCCTCAAGATCCTACCCGAGGAAGTGACAGAAGGCCGCAAGATCAACCTAAGCGTATGTCATCGAAACTGGATCATCATCGAGCCGGCGTTCTTTGGAGTGACACCTAACGAAGAGATCTGACCGCGCAGGAACAAGACCTCGACGCAAGGACAATCGAGCTCCTTGAGGATAACGCCGATCAAGTCCGCAAATTCTTCATTTCCTACTCTCAAACATCACGTACGTGTCACTCTCCTCTTCTGCCACTTGCACCCATGCTAACCTTCCAACATGCAGCTTCCGCAGCTACAAACCCTCAGTTACTACGATGCATTGCCTCCTGGTTGCGCGATATCCCTGTCAACCAGATTGTACAATCACCCATTCTTGACGTCATCATGAAATCTTTCGATGACACAAACAATACCGAAGCATTTGAGGCCGGTACAGATACTCTGTGCACACTTTACAGAGACACTTCAGAGGTCGACGCTACAATGCCTGTCATTCAAACTCTATACCCGAGAATCATCTCACTTCGACCTAAAATTCAGGCCGCAGCCAAGGAGGAGGACAGCGATCTCTTGTCGTGTTTGACCAGAATATTCGCTGAGGCTGGCGAAGCTTGGGTTGTCCTGATTGCACGTCTACCGACTGATTTCCACGAACTGGTTGAAGCTATCCTCGAATGCTGCGATGTCGACGAGTCTCGAGAGTTCATGTCTTACACCTTTAATTTTTGGTACGAACTCAAGCAGTACCTCGTCAAGGAACGTTACGAAGATGCACGACAGGTAATGGCACCGGTCTATTCGAAGTTGGTAGACATCATGATTAAGCATCTGCAATACCCGACACCCGAAAATGGTGATGAATCCAACCTGTTCGACAGCAATGCGGAAACAGAAGATAAATTCCGTGAATTCAGGCACAATATCGGCGATGTGCTAAAGGACTGCTGTGAGGTCATCTCGGTTAATGAGTGTCTAGGCAAAGCCTACAATCTGATTCAAGCGTGGGTTGCGAGATATGCGTCTCAAGCCACTCAGGAGCATGTACCGCGCTGGCAGGAACTAGAAGCTCCCATATTCAGTATGAGGGCTATGGGTCGCATGGTTGACCCAGAAGAAAGCACGATGCTACCGCAAATCATACCACTGATTGTCCAAATTCCATACCAAGAGAAAATCAGGTTCCAAGCTATCATGGCACTAGCTCGTTACACAGAATGGACGGCACATCATCCAGAAACGCTAGAGGCACAATTGCAATATGTCATCTCCGGGTTCGAGCATAAATCGGTTGAAGTCGTGCAGGCTGCCGCTTTGGCATTCAAGTATCTGGGGACAGATTGCAGGAAGCTGCTAGGCGGCCACATCTCTCAAATTCATACATTCTACGAATCGGTTCTCGATAGGCTAAAACCGTTAAGTCAAGAGGAGGTGACTGAGGGCGTTGCAGCTGTTGTTTCCGTCCAACCCCCCGAGAAACTCTATGAGACAATGAAGACCTTCTGCGACCCGATCATGAGCAGAATCATGACATTGGCTAACACCGCGAAAGATGATGAAAGTAAACAGAGAGCTGTCGCCGATCATGTTCAGCTCATCTCTATCTTCATACAAGAAGTCGTCCCTTACATCCCGCCAAACGTTGACCATCCTTGCGTCAAGTATTGTGGCGAAATCCTCCCGATTCTGAATACAATCGTCATGAACTACACTAAATCTATCCCAATTCTCGAAAGAATATGCAGATGCTGGCGCTATATGGTCATATCATATAGATCTCATTTCATTCCACTGCTTCCAGCTTTGGCAACAAGCTTATCTGCTGGCTTCGAAACGTGCAGAGAAGGATGCTTTCTATGGGCTACCGATGCCGTTCTGCGGGAGTTCTCCGGTGATCTCGAGCCGATTCCTGAAGAAACGACGAATGCGGCGTATCAATTTTTCGAGCAACAGGCGGTACATTTCTTGAGGATACTGAACGATCTACCACCTACGCATCTACCAGATAGTAAGTTTGACGTTAATGTCATCTCGGTCAACCCCTGTTCTACTTTACTAACAAAATTGGTTGGTAATAGTGATCGAAGACTTCTTCCGTCTTGTCGATGACGCTGTCCGATTCTACCCTCACCGTGCCATCACATCAAACCTTGCACCACACATCCTTTCCGCCTCCCTTAGCGCTCTCACACTTCAGCAACATGAGCCATTAATCGCTACGCTTCATTACATCCACGATCTCCTCAGCTTCGGACTCGATAAGCCCGCAGTCTCAAGCTTTACTGGCGAAAGTGGCGCACCATCTGCAAATCTTGTAGAAGTCCACGCTGCAGTCAAACAGCTTGCAGCATCTCAGGGCGTGCTTCTCATCCAACGTATCTTGACAGGAATGATGTTCACGTTCCCCGCTGATTGTTTCCTTGATGCGTCAACGGTCGCCATGATGTTGTTCGAGTTGATGCCGCAGGATGCGGCGACCTGGGTCGAAGGAACGATTCAGCTGTTACCTTCCGGATCGGTGAAAGCTGGTGAGAGTGAGAAGCTCATGCAGGCATTACGTGAGAGGATGGTGGCTGGTGATTCGAGAAGGATTAGGAATGTTATTCAAGGTAATGTCTCTCCGCACTCTGTATCTTGTCCAAGGTGCACACGATCGACAGTTTCCATTCGAGTATCAACGCTAATTATTCAATTGGTCTGCAGATTTCACAAACTCATACAGACGGCGAAATGTCGCACCCCGAGAAGGTCTTGGGCGACTTGAAGCTACTCGTTTCCGCTTCAGTCACTGAGAGAATAAGGGAATGTCCATTTGTTGCTTTGTTTGCGTAATATGGGAAGAAGGAAATAACAAAGGGTATAGTTGCAGACGGGCGATCATGTCATGCAAGGGAATGAGGAAGTTATGCTGTTTTAGTCACCATTGGCAGTGATCATAGGTGTCGAAAAATGATTTCATTCAAGGAGTTATTGTCATGTGTATTAAACAAATGCTTCCTGGTTCTTTGGTCGCATGTCTCTGGATCCGCCACAATCAGCTACAGACGATAGCTGGAGCCGTGTCTACGTGGTGACTGACTGTAGAGACTTGGTCTCAAGGAACTTGGCATCAACGCTGGTTTCCTCAACTTCGGCTTTGATTCAAAAAAAGGATAAGGGACGTGCCAAGGGTATCAATTGCTTGAACGATCAACACAGGAGAAGCACCGAAGGCTGATACGAGTCTTTAACCTTGGATGCACGCAGAATGAGTGCCTCGTTGGTCAAGGGGCTAAATGGCGTGCGCCGAAGAATATTGATGGGGAATGTGCAGTCGGGAGAACAAATTCGTATATGTACATATGCGGGGTATGCATCGATGCCATAGATAGAAGAAGCCCTGAGTATTGATTGACACTCGAAAGACGCCATCATCGACCTCCGGGAATCCATTAACCGGCGCAACTGGTGCACGTTGATGCCGGTCCAATAATGCATCATGACTCAGCAGTCTTCTGGGAGCCCCAGGGATGAGCCATCGGCCAGGGAAATCATTGAGACTGTTATTTGAAAAGTGTACGATGAATCGCCTCAATTCATGTCGCTTTCCCTGATTTGTTTGACCGCAAGTGAAACGCCTTCAGGTACAATTTTCCATTCAGTAGTATGCACTTTCTCTTCGAACTTGTCGAAATCCTCGTCCTCGCCTTCAACGAAGGGGATTTCTCGAACAAGTAATGGCTCTCCCATGTCGACTTCTGCAATGACATCGTGGATCATCACTCCAGTCTTATCAATCTTTCCTGCTTTCCAAGCTGCATGTGCTCGTTCTATCGCATGCTGTATTAAATGGTAGACTTGTCAAATCCTTTTCTCCAATGGCTGTTCAACGAAGCAAAACGTACCACACCATTAAACTGCCCTGGTAATGCAGGATGCAAGTTTATTATCCTCACTGCTCTCTCCTTAATGGGTTCGAGGAAATTCCTCGACACGATATGCATAAATCCAAGACAAACGACCAGTTTCGGTTCATCTTCCAAGATCAATCTCGCCAGCTCGGTATCATACTCTTTTCGCGCTAACTGTATTCCTTCATCCGTAGGTTCATGTCCCTTCTTATAAGGCACAAGGTTGTGATAACTTGTTGGGATGCCAGCTCTTGCTGCTCGCTCGAGACCGTATGCGTTCTTGCGATTGGAGATTACCCGAACGATTTGGGCATCGAGCTCATTGCATGAAATAGAATCGATGACGGCTTGAAGATTAGAACCATTCCCTGAGATCAACACTGTTATGCGCGTCGGCGTAGATTGCGTGGACGACATGATGATGCTGATGCTGATGCTGGTTCTGGTTTTGGTTCTGGTTCTGATTCTGATTCTTATGGGAAGCTGTAAAGGGCGTTTGACCCGAGCTGATTGCGACGAGCTGATGGAAGTATCGGATAGTAGCAACGAATGCGAAAGCCAGATGTATTTCAAAATAATGGAATCACACAGTCCAATTCCAGAGTCAAAACACCAATGCAATTGTCGAGATTGTCTCTTCTTTTGCCCATTCCCCCTAATAACTCCTCAATGTCGACTGATCACCTGCGATAGTTCACTGACAACATACAAGGGAAGGTGAAAATTCATTGGTTCTGCGCCACACCTGCTCCCCCTCACTATCTTGCCTTCCCTCAGCGAATCAAAATAAAGAGAAAAAGCAATGGTCGCATCCAGAGGGGGTCCAGCGTGGAGCCCGTTGTGAGTGGTTGTTCTTCCGTATCCAGGGAGCTCAAATCAATGATGAGCTCCTAGCTAGCATCATGGATGGACTGAAAAGTCATCGTATGAGTTGCAACGCAATCACTCCAGATGTATTTTCCCCCGTTTCTCAACTTAAAAGAGCTGCATACAGCTCTGGCATATATCCGTCGTCTGGTTGTTTTAGGATCGCAGGTTGATCTCATCTGTTCTGAATCGACACTGACTTGATTGATCTACGGGTATAGTTCTATCTCGAACCGTTGTTGTCGTTGCTGCTTAGACGGGGCAGCTCATTCTAGTATATCTGCAGAGATCTCGGTTTTAGGAATCTCGACTCTGCGTCAACATCTTTTTCTTTTCTTTTCTTTTTATTTGCAAGATGTCTTGTTCAGATGATTGTCTTGTCCCAGAGACTAAAGTCTTAGCGATTGCTAGCCATGTAAGTTGTTATTATTCCATGATTTGTTACTGGGAATGCATCGCTGATATGGTTCCCATCCAGGTCGCATATGGGTATGTCCTTTTGAATAGTGTAGCGACAGCTCGGGAGAAGTCCAGCTATCGCATATGCTAGCATCGGCAAACTCTTTTCAAGATCTCCTTCTGCAGCGATGAAAGTGCTGCTATAGGGCTGACACGATGATGCATGTTATGAAGATTTGTCGGAAATACTATGGCAACATTTGTTATGCAATCACTTGGCTGTGATGTTACTGCCATCAATACCGTCAACTTCAGTATGTTCAGACTTCGCTGAGTCCGCTGCTCTTGCTCTTGATCTCATCAGGGTCTAGCGTTGGTTATGATGGATTCAAAGAGCCATCGCTTGCTAATCGGCTTTGTTGCTTTTATCAGGCAATCATGCCGGTTATCGCCAGCTGAAAGGAACACGGACGAGCGCAGAGGACGTGAGAGCATTGTACGCTGGAATATGTGAAAGTGGTTTGGATGATTTCGATGTAATGCTGTCAGGATATGCCCCAACAGCGGAAGTTGTTCAAGCAATCAACGATATTGCGGTTGACCTGAGAAACAAGTCTGAAAAAGCTCCTGGTTCGTTCTTTTGGGGTGAGTACGAACGGCCATATCTGATCTACAACTCTCTTCAGCACTACTGACCATGGATCTCCAACGCAGTCCTCGATCCAGTCATGGGTGATCAGGGAAGAATGTACGTCAATGATGATGTCGCTCCGGCCTATAGAAGGATGATCCCTCTCGCCGACCTGATTCTTCCCAATCAATTTGAAGCTGAGTGAGTCACTGTCGTTGAGTACGCCAATGTACCATTACTCTCCTGTCTAACGGGTCCATTAGAATTCTTTCCGGCATCAAAATCTCGACCTATTCCGACCTTGCTAGAGCCATAGCCATCATCCACTTTAAGTACCATGTCCCCCACATCATCATCACCTCTGTCCAATTACCTTATCAGCCAGACGAAACGGGAAGCACTCAAGAGGATTGTCTTGTCATAGTGGGATCAACAGCAAAATCAGATGATACCCCTCGCTTATTCACGATTACAGTTCCCAGAATCGATTGCTTCTTCAGTGGAACAGGCGATATGTTTGCTGCACTGACTGTTGCTAGATTCCGCCAAGCTGTTTTTGATGCTGGGGAGAGTCTACGAAAGAAACCTTCTTGGGTGTCCGATGATGATGTTGCTGCAACGGAGCTGCCGTTGGCAAAAGCTATGTCTAAGGTCCTATCAAGCATGCATCAGGTGCTTGAAAAAACGATGACTGCAAGAACAGAGGAGCTTGCGAGATATCCAGCTCAGGAAGATGATGCTCAAAAATACAAGGATCTATCACCAGAAGATAGGCAGGCGGCTCTCGCGAAGAGAAGGCATCTAAGGGAAACGAAGGCAGCGGAGGTGAGATTGGTAAGAAATGTCAGGTGTCTCACACAACCGGAAATCCTATTCGAGGCACAGGAATGGAACCACTAGGGAGATTACGGTTCATTCACGAGGTACTGATGCCGCTGGTATCTCATAAGCTCGGCTTGGAGCCGGTCTTTATCTCATCGCAGTGTGAAGGTTGTTTACCCCTGGACTTCTGAGGGTCTGATTTGAGGGTCATTTCTACTTGAGAGCACTTACTCGGTGTATCTGCAGACGTGAAGCCACGACGACTGCCTGTCTCCTTTCAATCCTAGCAGCTCAAAAGTTACTTGATAATGTATTTAGATGGTAGTTTGAAACGCGTGGATCACAGACAACTCCTTTCACACTATCAGCGTCATTCGATATTGTATGCGCGTGGCTAGCTGGTGCACTTTACTGCTCGAGGGGCGCCCAAGTCTGCCACTCCATCGACCACGCTTTTGCAGGCCTACGAACCATAGAGCGTAAACGACGACATAAGCAAAAAAGAAAGAGATTAAGAGAAAAGCATACAGCAGCTGGGATTCGCTGGTAGTCACCCACCCAACTACTAACCAGCCGGCGATTGGCTTAAGTATGGCTGAGCGGACGGGAAGCCCTGTTTTCCAATCCCTATGGCCGTATGCGGTGGATTATGCTAGGTGATAAATATATGTAGGCAAGGAGCATGGCGAGACGGATGAGAAGGGGAATGTCTTCGTGTCATACTCTTTTCAGAGATATCCTTTTTGTAACTGACAGAAAAAAGATGACGTTGCTTTCTTTTTAGAACATGCGCAGTCATAAAGTAAAGAACATGGTGAAAGATTATTAGGTTTCGAGAGAGAAAAGCAAAAAAAAAAAAAGAAATAGAACCACAAATGCTGTGATTCATCTAAGCGGAATGCTTCTTGATAGCAGCCTCAATAGCGGGAGGAGCAGCACCAATGACCTCATCAACCTTCTGGCCATCCTTGAAGAAGACGAAAGTAGGCATGGCACGAACACCAAGCTCAGCGGCAACATCGGGTAGAGCATCGACGTCGAACTTGTAGAATCCGACAGAGGTGTATTGCTCAGAGTACTGTGCGACCTTTGGAGCAATCATCTTGCAAGGACCACACCATTCGGCGAAGCAGTCAATGACGACGAGATTTTGGGCACCGGCGCCGGTGGTGCTGGCAGAGCCGGATATGGCCTGCTTGAATTCCTCGTTGCTGGATGATGAAGATGCGATGTTAGTTTATGATGGAATTCATATGTGTTCTCCTGATTCTCTTCTTCTCTTCTTCTATTATATCTCCTATCTCTTGACTTGACTTGACGAGTACTCAAACCATTTCTCGCACAGAGGAGCTTCTGCGGATTAAGGAAGGGGGAG
>JAGYHZ010000352.1:0-11648 GCA_024244195.1 Ascosphaera aggregata | reverse complement strand
TGAGAAAGAGAATAAAGTCATTCCTCCACCTTTTCTCGTTCATCGCTAACCAGTTGAACCTCCTCTCAGCCGTCAGAATTTGTGTCTGCGGTGACGAATCTACCGGCAAATCCAGCCTCATCACCTCTCTCGTCAAAGGCGTCTTTATTCGCAACAAGATACAGCATGTCCTACCTCAAGTCACTATTCCTCCTACCATCGGCACCCCGGACCATGTCACTACTACCACTATTGTTGACACTAGTGCACTGCCTCACGAACGAGCTGTGCTAGCCAAGGAACTGCGCAAGAGTAATGTCATCTTGCTTGTCTACTCCGATCACTACTCCTATGAACGTGTTGCGCTGTTTTGGTTGCCCTATTTTCGAAGCTTGGGCGTCAATGTGCCTGTTGTGCTATGCGCCAACAAGTCAGATTTAGCTGCCCCTTCTGCATTAGCAGCAGCAGCAACTGCTGCTGCTGACACAAATGCAAATGCCAGTGCAAATGCAGGGGCTTGTGAAATCAATGGCCAGGCCCTCAACGGGAATGCAAATGGCTGCTCTACTGCCGACGCTGCTGCTGCTACAGTCATCGAGGAAGAGATGATTCCTATCATGTCAGAGTTCAAGGAGATCGACTCTTGCATACGGACTAGTGCGCGTCTGCACAAGAACGTGAACGAAGCTTTCTTCCTCTGTCAAAAAGCCGTTACCCATCCTATTGCACCCCTTTTTGATTCCAAGGAAAGCATGCTGAAACCTGCTGCTGCTGCTGCTCTTCAACGCATCTTTTACCTCTGCGACAAAGACCGTGATGGCTGGTTGAATGATACCGAGATTAAAGACTTTCAGCTCAAATGCTTCGGAAAACCACTAAGCGACGAAGATCTTGAGCATATTAAATCCACAATTGCCAGAACTTACCCCGCTTCTGATTCTGTTACTCCTGCTGGGATCTCAGTTCGCGGCTTTCTTCATCTAAACAAGGTCTATGTCGAAAAGGGAAGGCATGAGACAGTATGGGTCATTCTGCGCACTTTTCAATACACTGATAACCTATCCCTCCAAGAATCCTTCTTGCACCCTAAATTTGACGTCCCCCCCTTCGCTTCCGCTGAACTCTCTCCAACTGGTTATCGATTCTTCGTCGACCTTTTCCTGCTCTCAGACAAGGACAATGATGGCGGACTCAATGAAGCAGAGCTGGCTGCCTTATTTGCACCGACACCCGGTATTCCGCCTGAATGGGATGACGAGGATGATTTCCCGGCTTGTACTGTGCGAAATGAAGCAGGACATGTCACACTGCAAGGCTGGCTTGCTCAGTGGAGCATGACCACCTACAAAAACCCGCGCACAACTCTAGAGTATCTTGCTTACCTAGGTTTTGAGAGTACGGTTCAACGGTCAACCCCCGGCAGCGGAGGCAGCAGTACAAACAGTAAGACCACCGCCGCTCTCAAGGTGACAAAGCCACGCAAAAACCGCCAACGTCCAGGCCGCGTAGGCCGAAACGTCGTCATGTGCCATCTCCTCGGCCCGCCCAATTCAGGCAAATCCTGCTTGCTTGATGCTTTCTTATCTCGTCCATTCACCCCGATTTACCACCCGACCCTGTCCCCACGCACGGCAGTGAACACCGTTGAGTTACCTGGCGGCAAGCAATGCTATTTAATTCTCAATGAATTGGGTCCTTCAACCCATGCCGTTCTCGACAATGCCCCCAAAGTCCAATCAACCGTTGATGTCATTGCATATACCTATGATTCCTCTGATCCAGACAGTTTCGCCTATATTCCAACACTCCGCGCCAAGTATACTTACCTAACAACGCTTCCTTCCCTTTTTGTTGCTATGAAAGCTGACCTCGATCGAACGACCCAGCGGTCTGAGGTTCAACCTGATGATTACACCATTAGTCAGAAACTATCTGGTGCGCCATTGCACGTTAGTGCCACGTGGAGTAGCGTAAGCGAGCTGTTCGTCAGCATCGCGGAGGCTGCAATGGAACCGGCTAGCGCTTGGGCGAAGAAAGATGGGGAAGATGATAAAGGCTGGCTCAGCTGGATGATGGGATTGGGTGCTGTCGTCGTCGTCGGTGTGGCTGCTGGCGGAATATGGAGGAGGCTTGGAGGACCGTGATGTAAGGCGTCTTGGGTGAGTGATCTGGTCTTTCATCTTAAGTTTCATTTCTTTGATCATACTTCGCTATTACGCTCTGCCTGCGGATTCGTGCTTCATTCAAAGACCTGTATGTCACTGTCATATTGTGATTGGTGACAATTTTTGACGAAGTGGAGCCTTTGATACGATTAACCGAATATTGAACAGCAGACAGCATACCCGGGACACTCCATTGCTCTAGACACTTTAAGCTGCCTAGTTCTTCTGGGATACGGGACTACTTGATCACTCTAGTGGACTGGTATGGTGCAATCAGACCGAATAGACTACTTTAGCCGTATCATCACAGCAGCATGATTAGGCATTGAGACATTAGGTCACAGACTTTTATGCTCGTACCCAAGCAGGCATGCACTCGCAAGATGAATTGTCCTGTCTCTATCTGAACTATATCACGTCTCACTGCACATCTCCATCATGTGGCAGACTAGGCAAACAATGCTACACACAACTGCATCAGGCTAGCTTGGTCATACGTCTTTGCTAGCCGCTCTTGCCAGGATACCTGAGCAATCTCGCACCTACCAGCACGAACTGCAGATAGTGACAAATTCGTTGGTTGACTAGTTCCGACGTGATTCGCTCACTAACATTGAAAATCAGTCCTGAACAATCAGTCGCTTTGTCAAAGGACGAGTAGGAAGTTAAGCGCGAAATGAAAGCATTGGCACAATTCTCGCACAACCACAAAGGGCACACGATTTTCTTACACTTGAGTTCGGGACTGGGTACAATAACAAACACTTAATTGAATGGGTTAAGAATCAGATAACTCATCTACTTATTAGAGGTTGCGCCATATCCTCCGCGTCTGACTTGCTATCCTCGTTATACAATTTCCTTCGCCTTCGATCGTTATGGTAAAAAAAGACCCCAGAGGAATGGGAGCAGCATCAGCCAATGTGAGTATACATCAAAGGGAGATGCCCTGACTCATACCTTCGTCCGGATTTGGTGGAGAAGGCATTCTCGCACTTGATGCCTCGTCTTGAATACACGTTTCGTCGTAGAAGTCTACAAATCGCTGCCGCACCTTCTCAAGCCCACGAAAAGAAAAAGGTGGTTTGACAGTCAGAGTCTCGTCACTACGCAAGCGCTTATGGTTTCCATGAACCCTCATATCAAACTCTTTTTGTTGGCCTGTCCCGAACACAATGTGAAACAACCGGAACATATTCAATAGCACCAGAACTGCTGTTTGAAGCATTCGCAAGGCACCCTTTCAAAGAACAAAATCTGGTGGCTGATTGCCGAATGTTCGCAGAGGACTTCCGGTGTGATCGTGAATTGCCGATGGAGAATTGACCGAAGAGTGTGGAATCTAAATGCTGGAGGTTTTTGGACAAGTATTAAGGATACAACGGGACTAGCGGGGTTCTGGGTCCTGACGAGGCTACCGGTGCGCAA
This sequence comes from Ascosphaera aggregata, assembly GCA_024244195.1. NCBI lineage: Eukaryota > Fungi > Ascomycota > Eurotiomycetes > Onygenales > Ascosphaeraceae > Ascosphaera > Ascosphaera aggregata. The sequence continues at coordinate 8,076 of JAGYHZ010000352.1, read as the reverse complement.
AATACGTATTTACTCTTCTGCTTGGGGCAAATTCCTAGGTCACATTCACAGCGGCACCACTTGTATTTTCACACGACGAGGGCTATTTACGTTGCATATCGATTCAATTGCTTTAGGAATAGAATCCTCCGGTTAAGAATAATCCTATCAATGGAAAGACACTAGACAATTATCACCGTAACCCAAAATTATGGATATATGTGTAAAGGGTGACGAATACCGTGCTTGTCGGTGAGAATGAAGCGTATTATGTAGGCTTCAATAGGAAGGCCGAGAAAAAAGCAGTCAGGCAAGTCAGCTGCACCTGCACCAGATAGGAACCATCGTAACTAGACTATTGAGGAGATGAGGTAGATGCAGTAGGTGTCGCCGCAGCCGAAGAAGCATCTTGTCTCGCCTGCTGTGCCTCTCTATCTGCTGCAGAAGGTGCCGGCGCAGCAGAGGCAACCGCCGGCTGCTGGGAGACGAGACCCGTCGTCACCCCCTGAGTACCCTGGGCGAGCGCAGTGGGAGCCATCGGACTGACAGCACTGGTCATATCCCCTGATCTGCCGACCGGCTGTCGTCCATTATGTATAAAGTTCTCGATAACGCTAACCCATTTCTGCGCCTCACTTGAAGTGATGGCCTTGAAATGCATTTCGAAACTCATGCTAGCAGCGGACATCGTACCGGCAACATTTTTGCCCTTGATATCAAACTTAGCACCATCGGTCTTAGTGATTACGCAATCGGGAAGGTAGAGAGCCATGTCAGGCTCCCATTCGTGAGTCACAGGGTCGGCATCCTTGAAACCATGCAGGAAACCAGCAGGGGAAATAGCCCAGTACCCATTCTCCCAGCCCTTAAGCATGACACGGGACTTGCGCTGGAGATGACCGGAGACCAAGGGAGTCACTGCAGGGTGATTCTGATGTGGGTACGTGAGGTTTTCCATGGAGCGAGGCGGCGTATCCTGGCTTATGAGTGCAGCTGAATTGCGTTCATAAAAGGCAGCCCATTCGTATTCTGGTGGGATGCTTGACGCAAAGGTGTTGAGCGAGTTGTAAACGTTCTTCACACCATCTGCTTGAACAGACATGGTCTCGTTCAACCTTGCCATAGCACTTTGGAACGTCTCGACGATATGCGCTTCAAACATGTGCAATCTTTCCTGTAGAGCCTTAAGCTCGCTCAGGTTGACGTTCTCCTCATTAATCTGTTTGTTGAATTTGTGCTGAACATGCCGATTAATCACTAAGGGATCATGAGACGTGGTGGGCTTCTCGCGGGATGACTCGTAGTGAACCACTTGAGCAGCTAAGTCTTCAAGGACCTTTTGCGTCTCAGTACGACTTTTTTCGACCCGTTTAAAGGTCTTAGTACTAGAGTCTGTAACCTCTTTGGATTGTGATTTGAGCTCAGCGTGCAGATTGCTAAGGATAGGAAGCACCACTGTTCTTAACTGGCGTTCGGTCTCGCCGTGCAAATTCGATATGTTCTTTGGACGAGGATTTAGCCGACAAATTCCGTAGTAACAATAGAGCAAACTTGCAACTCACCACCGTGTTGTCATGCAGACCTTTGAACAGCCCGGCAATGCCGTTCTCCTTTCTATCAAAATGTTCACGCTCTCTCAGCTCATTCGCGACGGTCAGAGCAACCTTGGACAACTCCTTGGCTTGCGCCTTCTGAATCTTTGCGAGTGTATCACAGTAGTTCTCGAAATTGGCGGTAGCATGTTTCCAAGCTCGTAAACGTTCAATCAGCAGATGGGCAGTCTGTAGCCTGTCAGCAAAGCTCTCCACCATCTCTTGCGAGTCATGTGTGCCCTTATGACGTGGGAGCAAGACTCAAGGGGATGATTCTCACTCACAGTCCCTTCAGGAAGTTCAGCATCGGACACTGACACATTAGTATTTGCTCGACTTGTATTCGCCGTAGCAATGGCTGCGGCGGTAGCGGTAGTATTCGAACGGCGCAAGGACATTATAACGATGGTAAGTTAACTTCTGAATGTCAATCGAGCAATTTTTGACCAACAGCGTGTCTCTGTCTGTCTAGGATATCGACGAGTATCACTTTGATGAAAGGACTCCCATGAACTGTCTCCTTCGTAATGACGAGGCGGGATGATGCCGTAGGCTAACAATATGAATATGGGGGCTCAGCTTTTGCTTTCCCTGTCTTCTTTTAAAAGATTAGATATAGATGCAGCATGAGTAGGAGCTGGTGCGAACTGGGGTTGCCCTCTCCACAGTACGGTAGAAGAGGATCGAGTGAAGTGCACGATGGGGCAGGGAGCAACAGCAGTAAAGAAAGAATGTCGAAATGCAAGCGACGCTGGTCTGATCGCACGTAGAGTTTTTAAATCACAATAAACCTTTTCGACCTCCCAGAATGTCTCAAGGCAAATCCATACAGCCAGCCCATGCGTGTACAGAGGTTATACCATATACCCTAGCCTGACCTGGTTATACCAAAAACACCTCCACAAACACTGGCGTGACTGCCACAATTAAGACCAAGCAGACATCTGCCACACGACCCAGTTCACACCAATTCGTGTCGTCCTGATCGAGACGATTGGGGTTGCTCGTACCAGTGGAATCAACCTCCAGTTCCCATGGTGATCTGCCGTGGAGTCATTTCTAGCAAGATCTGGCCGTTTTCTGGTTGCCTGACTGGCTCTTGTCACAATGAAGACGGAGGAACCTGGTAAGAACGTGTGGAGGAGAAGCAGCACCTAAGGCTCACTTATTAGGCTACGAGGAGGTTACTGAGGCTGATTATGCTTTGGCTTGGATCAGTCAAGATCTCACGAAGACCAGTGTTGCAGGTAAGAAAGGAAAGCGAGGGGCAGCACGTAGCATCATGCAGAATTGCTGGTATATAGCAAAGCTTGCGAATTCACATAATGGACTTCAAAACCGTAGTGAACGGAGAAAGACAATGGGATGCGCAAGACAGGTATTACCAGGAGAGGGAGGATAGACGACATGCTATATGAAGAGATATAAGGACAGCGTGCGTGTATGCATCAGTACATGATAGATGGTAATGCACCGATATTCGATGCAGTGAAAGGGTAGAGGTGAGGGGAAGGAGATAAAAAGAGGAGCTAAATCATGCAATCGAAGCTGAGAATTATATACGTCACAAACACCTCGCCATGCAATTTTTGGAACAGAGGTCATCTCGTAGAGTGATCGCCGCCATGTCTAGCATGCGATAGCAAACCGCTATATCTCTCGTGATGGTGCGTGTGGTTATGTAACCAGGACCAAGTGTGCGACCGGGCGTGAGAGGCTCCAGAATATGGCCAGGGAACATTTCCATTCGAGATACAGCTTGAGGTGGCCGCCCGTTCGGCCGGAGCATGGTTCAATGATGACGATGCTGTGTTAGGTGTTGAAGCGCCTGAGGACAACCTGTCATTGCCGCTCAACCCAGCAGAAGGTGATGTAGGCCCGCCGATTGTGGAAAGAGCTGAGTGAGATGAGCTTCTAAAAGCGGCAAACCGTGGGCGCGGACTTGTGATAGGTGTGTTTGCGCCACTCGAGGCTCTCGAAGTGCTGTTCGATGATGAAGTAGCCGTAGCCATTGCACTTATTGAAGTCCCATTTCCACTCCCACTCACGTTTGTCGTCTGACCATTCGATGGCGGGCGACTAGGTCCAGAGGTCTGACCCACTACTTCGTTATAGTCTGGTAACCCCGCACTCATCCGTCGTCTCGTGTGGCTTCGGACAGCTGTTTGGTAGCTTGGCACTCGACTAAGGTCTTCAACTTCCGCGAAGTATGGATTAGTCGTAGCACTTCCTGACGCTGCTAAGGAGAAGCATTCGTCTTCTGAACCCCGGCGGGGAAGACCATATATCGGAGTGAGGGCTGAAGCCGCGGCTATACTTGCAGAACTGCAAGAGCATGCTACCTGGTTAGTTTGCGCAAATGACACTATGTTTTGGTCAGGTGAACGGGGAAGGGTGATATCGGGCGAGGCGGCGTCGCTGACGTTGGTGATGGGAATAGCTTCGGTGGTGCCAATGGCGGAAAGCGGCGGAGGGGTATTTGATCCCGGCGTAGTAGCGAGATTGCAATTCGACTCTGCGTTAGCACCCGAAGTAGGATAAAACGGTGCTCGACTTCCGGTGCCGCTGCCGTTCGGGTTCAGGTTATTTAGCCGGTGCTGAAGCATCGCTGCTGAGATGTTGCCCGTCATCCCTCCGCTCGTTCCATAACCCGTTCCCGGCATCCCCGCAAGATTCTCGACCGAAACGTTTCTACTTAGAGTGCCGAAGGGAGTTACCCCCCCTGATATCACAGCGGGTGTTTGGTAGCCCGTAGTGTCTATCTCTTCATAGAGTTGATCGAACTGATGCTCTCCATACAGTGGAGGAGCCTGCTGTTGTAATGACAAAGCAGCGTTAATTGCATCTGCAGCAGAAGCGCTGCTAGTATTGGGCGGAAGAACATTCCTGATGGCAGAGAGAGACAGGGTATGATGCTCATCAATGGGTAGGTTAGGGGAGATGAAGATGCTGACGGGTAATGTTGCCCGAAGCTGTATCAGAAAACGAGAGTTAGCATGTGAAGAAACCAAGCACGAGCTTTTCGAAATGAACGACAGATGTACGTATGGCTGGCAACTCAGTAGTAGCTATCAAAGCTTGTGATGGAGCTTAAGACTGCAAGACTAGGCAAGAGCACGAGAGGCCATGAGAGCGCCAGAGTAAGGCCCGTAACTGACAGGCTGGGCAACAAGATAGGGATACGTCGATTACGGCAGTACTCATCTCGGTAGCGAGTATGAAGCCTGACAAATCAACTATCAGACCAGACTGCTGTATTGCGGGCTCTTGCTCCACAACTAGATTGTGTCATTCGGCAATGAGACTTGCGGATGCATCTGAACGTGACCACTTTCGGGAAACCACGTGGTCTGAGTGCCGCCTATTTGTCTCACCATCGCCGTCGAACATCTTCGGAAGCACCAGGGGAGATCTTCACAGGCGGCTCAGGGATGGAGCCTCAACGCAATGTCGACCACCACAAGTGCTCCCAATCACGAGCTTGGGACGGACGCAGTGAAATCAGGCAATAAGAGCTCAAAAAGCCATGAAAAGAGCGATGATGATGAACCATCGGACAGCAGAAATGCCGATAAGCGTCGCAACTGTACCAGATGCTATGAAAGGGCTGGGAAAAAAGACCGATGGGACTTTGAGACAACAATGACTTACCTCACTAGTATGACCGTCAGGATTGTGTAACTGGACCTTAAATTTCAACTTGTGTTTTATCTTAATTCCTCGTGTATCTGTGTCTTGCATACACTTGTTGAGCGTTCTCGGCAGTTCAAGAACTCTTGTGAAGCTGTAGCCAGGCAAACCATCTTCTAGATACTGTGATGCATCCTGCTCGTCATCAGAGTTGCCGCCACTCCCACGACTTGCGCCACCGGTGCTTCTGCGTCGACTGCGGCTGCATGATCTCCGGCCGTGAAGACCACCAATGAAGTGTGTATCACCGACAATGATGCGAGTGTATTTGTGTGTGGAGTGAAAGATATTAGGATCTTCCGGGTTCAAGGTGAATTCGTGTGACTCAATAAGTTGAGAAGTGATAGCGCCAATTTTTAATCCCTTTAATAGAGGTGACAGGCAAAAATCAATTTTTATGGCTGTCCCGAATGGGACTGCTTTGCTGGGCGTGGAGATGGAGTATTCAACTTTGTCGGGCCAGACATTTTCGACAGACTAGCAAAGTGCGAAAGAGCATGATTAGCTTCTGTTTATACATAGAAGAGAAAGTGTTATATCTTTCAATCCAAGCCGGAGTATGATAGAAAGAACGGCAATCAAAGCCATCAATCAGTTGCTTACCATTGCATGGGCCAATTCCAACGCACTCGGGTCTAATGTTCTGATAATCTTCAAAGGCTTTCTGACGGTCAAATCCTTTGCATATTTTCTTCCAATCTCTGCCTTGAACCGATATGTTATCCAGGAATCATGCAAGCCCTCCACGGATTCCGGCAGACTTCCATTCAAGATGAGATCGAAGGGGAACTCATAATTGTCGACTGGCAATAATTCTGTTTTGCCCTTGCCCGCATCTTTAAATGTCCACGTTTGCTCGAAAAAGGTACGTTCTCGAGAAGCACGCCTACTACCTGGTCCCGGGGCGGAACTATGCCAGCTCACCCGCGACATTCCAATAAGAGATAACTTGATATGCTTGATTGTTAGGGGCTCATTGAGGCAAAGCACTAGAGTGCCAGCAAGATGTGCTGATGCCGCTTCCTGTTCATTGCCGCGAAATACGACATAAGATTCATCAAGACTGAAAGGATTGATGGTTAGAGAATGTAAATGGTGGTGTAATAATTGTTGAGGATGGTCATACCGAATGTCGAAGTATGTGGCTTTGCTCAGAGCCCCGGAGCCACTGAAGAAACTGGGAGACATGGTGCTCCTTTCCAGCGTGTACCCGTGGCTGTAGCGATGTAATTGTACTGATATGATTTATGAGAAATGACGAGACGATGATGGTAATGGATGAGCAAGAGCAATGATGATGTCGATAATAATGATTGCGATGATGAAAACGTCCGTAAACAGCGAACGTAGGCCCAGAGGCGGGATCGACGTAGTAAAGGTATATGAACGGGCAGATATCAGTGGCGAGTGAGAAGAAACGCACGGATTGCAATTCTTTACTGAATATGATAGCAGAATCGAATGGTGAAAAAGATGATAACGATGAATAGGCGACAGTAAAACGAACAGATGAAGACCTGTCAATCTGGTGGGGCGTGCAAAGAGATCAGAAAGCCGCTGGCTTGCGAAAAATCAAGTATAATCGAGGCGGCAGCGAGATCCGCGTATGTCGTAAGTGTGTAGCAAGCTGGCTGACGAGGCGGGACGGCGGGAAGGGGGGGCAGGTCGCCGCGAATGACGGTAATCAGCCCAAAGGTAGTGATAGCTACTTCGCTATCTCGGAGTGAAAAAGGGGCCCAGGCAAGGACAGGCCCCGTATCAAGATATCAAGATAACGATATGAGACGATATGTATAAGCGCCAAATTTTGAAATGAAAAAAAAAGGAGAAAATAGAAATAAACCTTGCCGCAACTCGTCTCCTTTATTCAAGTATTTGAAAAGGTGTGAGGGGACAGTCTGACGAGCGCGTCTATTCGTATGCCTCCTCGAGGACGCACATAATTGTATATAATATGGTGAGAATCATAGAATCTAGCGGGCAATGTGCCGTGTCTGTCGCAAAGACTAATTTCCCTCGTGGGCACCGAACTAGCGCCCGTCGTTCTCCCTTCTGCTTCTGCTTCTGCTTCTGCTTGTGCTTTTGCTTCTGCTTCTGCTATTGCTTCTGTGTCTGCTTCTTCCTTACCCCCTCCCGCCGTTTGCCTCGTATTTGTGTAATTTAGGGTTCAGTAATAGAGTAATTAGGGAGAAGAAAAAAGATTCCAGGAAGTTGCATTGTCGGTCGGTCGCGTATGACGGGTCCAACTCCTTCTTTCTTGTCTATGTCCGTGCTTTATTTAGTGACCGAAATCATCCACATCCGCCGAACAGCTAGAGAGCGAAAGTAGCAGGAAGTATTCGATTTGAATTTTGCAAAAATGATATATAAGAACACAAGGGAGGAAAGAGCGTTCAGACAGGGAAAAATTCGATTTGCCTGTCTCGGCCGCCTCAATGTATTGCGTCAAAGGGGTGTCCACTCTTCTGCCTTTGGCGGGACCGGTATCAAGGAACAGGACAAGTGTGTAGACGACTGAAAGTGCTAAACAAAAGAAAGTAGAGGATTAGAGAGGCTGGAAAGAAGGGGAACTTCCAGAACCGCTTAATATTGTTTTTCACATGAAAATATCCGCAGTTTTCTAAGTCTCATCCACCCATCCACCCGAGTCAGTATGGCACAGGTATGGTCCAAGGCAAGGCACCATCCACGGGCTTGGTGGGCATGCGGGAGAATTGGAAGAGCTCCCGATTGAACAGGTTCAATCAGGCGGATAGGCGGACATCCCGTCGAGAGGAAAAATAGGATTCAGCCGTAAGTATATGCAATTAAGTAG
>JAGYHZ010000351.1:0-11652 GCA_024244195.1 Ascosphaera aggregata | reverse complement strand
CTTGAAATAGATAATATGTGTAACAATCAAGCGCGAGGGGTTGCTATATGCCCATGTTTGTGAATGCCTCTCTTCTCACGCTTGCAGGATGGTATCAACTGTCATCAGTGGTGGGGTCAACATCCCTGAACCATGCCGCCCTAGCATCGACTGCAGCTTTCCGCACATCACGTTTTGGGTCATCTAATGATGGCCTTAAACCGTATATTACAGAATCTCTCAATGCCAGTAACGGTGAGCTCTTCCTCGTGAAATCGGACCGTGATTGATTTTGCGCTATGAGACGTAGACAGCGTAAAGCCCGAATACGGATATGGGGAGGATTGGATGTCTTCCGATATGGCTTAGGTGCAATACCCACGGCGGTAAGGCGCTTTACCAAACTCTCAACGTAGCCAGCTTCGTTGATGAGGCTAATGCCATTCTCTTCAATAAAAAGGGACAGCGTGGCTAGCGTTATGAATTTGATTTTGACAGACTCCAAAGCTTCCAGATCTAGAGTCTGCAGGAACAAGGGAAGAAGGGTAGAGATCTCAGAAACCAATAGGTTCGACGGTACATGAGCAATGAGTCCAATCAGTGCGGTCAACAAGGACGTCTTGACCTGTGAGAAAGACTGCTTCCCTATGTCCGTTGGAGTATCGGCCAATGACTGATTAACGTCCCTCACATTATCTGAAACCATAGGAACGACAATGGAGAAGACCCGTTGCTTAGCGAGAAGGCGGATATTGGCTCCATTGGCTGCCGAGAGGAGATGGTCTGGAGCAAGCAATAGGGGAAAGTGGTTCGCCGCCATGGTGCTCGTGGTTACGTCCGGTGATCTAAGGAAACCGACGAGTGATTCAAGTATTTGCGGCGTTTTAGGAGCAAGCCGCAGGATCATAGCTTTTGAAAGCCAGAAGATAGCCAACGCCCTCGACTCTGAAAGCACTGATGTATTCGAGGACAAGAGGTTAGAGAGAATGTCTGATGGAAGAGCCATGCCGGACTCTGGAATGAATTTGTTGACAAGGACAGCGAGATGTCGCGAAAGGGCCAACTGGCATGAGATGTCAGTTTCATTTGCAGTGAGATCTATTAAACGTTGTAGAGGGCTCGTCCCCTCAAAATCAATGGTAGGCACTTTGAAGTCTTTAGGTAGTCCTGCCAGGATGTAGGTCGATAGAATTATCGTCCGCTTCTGGGTTTGTGTTGGCTCGCGAGTCGCGGGAACTGGCGTGAAGCCGTCATCTTCTGCGAACAGAGTATACACATTTTCACAGATCCTGGCTTGTGTCTCCGCCGGTGAATGCTTCACAATGATATTGAAGATGCGTCCCAGAACGTCAAGGGTAGATGGATCTGTTAGGCTCGTTGCGGTGTGCTTTCCAGTAGACGCCAGCGCTGCTTTCTTAGAGAAGTTGACGACTATCTTGTCGAAGTAGGGGATGAGAGTGCTTTGATCAGTGACGTCCTCATGTTGCTCCATCGCACTCAGGATGCTTTTGAGCAGGACTGCTGGATAATCGCCAGCCGCACAATCCGTCGCCTGGATAGAGATATCGAACTTGCTCAGTAATCGGCGAACGAGTGTTTCAAAGACAGTCTTTTCCACGCTCATATTTGCAAGACTGTCAAGCGTTGTCGTGTATTCCTGCTTCCGCATCTCATCTTCTCTATCTGGCAATGTCGACATGAGTGCCGGAAAGGTGATATTGATGATCAAGCTGGGCCGGAATGTCGACAATGTCGCCAAAGCTGCAACTACCTGCTTCTGCAGCTGAGGGCTTTCTATTGACTCAAGTAGTAAGATATGGTTCATGTGCTTGATAAACAGTCCTACCTCACTGTCCGAAAGAAGTCGAGGAATTGTGGACAACTCTAAGAGCGAACGAAGAGCTGTTACTCTGAAGGTCATGTCATCTTTAGCTGATCCCATCAGGGCGGAGCTTAAAACGTCCAAAACTTGCTCGCGGTGTTGGAAAAGGGGACTGTCAATCACTGACGTGTCCGAACTAGGTCGGCTTTTATAGACATCATTGCCAGCACTGAACAAAGCAAGAAAGGCCTCTAAAATCCCCCTTCGTTTTGCGATAGAGTCCGATCCGGCGTAAATTCCAACGAGCGATGGCATGACGATGGCAGCTATGATGTTAAAACAGGCCACGGAAGCGGCAGCCAGCTGCCTCATAATCTCTTGTGCTGGCTTCGCCTGTTTGTGAAGTGGTTCTTGTATCTGCTCGTCACATTCTTTCAGTATTGGTTTGAGGTATTGCACCAAATGCGGGCCTTCGAGCCCCGAAAGTCTCTGAGCAATGGTGCGCAGTACTCTCTTCGACTCATCTGACAAGATTTCTTCTTGGACATTGAGTATTTCAAACTTTAGCGCATCCCATATAGTTAAAGAGTAGCGTGAGACAACAGTGGCATGGTAGGCCGAAGCGCAGGCCCCAAGTGCAATGATTGCATCTTTCTGGACACTGGTCAATTGATGCTGATCGTACGTCGAGTGAAAGACTGCGACCATACCTTGACATTGAAGGAAGTGGAATCTAGCTTGTCAATCAAAGCTGGAAAAACAAGGGGTGCGAACAACGAATTTGACGAAAGACAGTCTTGCAGCCTTTGCTTGAGGTCTTGAGCCGTGATTTTGTATTGGTCATTAGGTGGTGGTTTGAAAGTGATTGGAAAGTAGTTGTAAACGGACTCGAATAGTAACTAAGTTCTTTATGATTAATTCGTGCATGAATCTCCTTAGCATCAGCGCCGACTCTCACCTCGACATGATCAGCGATGCTCCATTCGATCATGACTACCCTAATGATGGAGAAGGTAATCATCAAGTTCCGCGGATCACGTTCTCCGGTAACGAGATTGACGATTCCAAGAAGAGACTCATCGCCCATGCTGTGCAGAGCTGTACCGTGAATCAATCAGCATTGCCATACGGCGAAGAAGGGAGGATGAGAGCAAATTGACCTTGTCTGTGTCGTGACATGAGATTATTAAGTAGCGTGAATATCTGGAATCTCTGAGATTGTGATCGCTTGCGAAATATTTCATGATTTTCGAATAGCCTGTAGCCATTGACTTAGCACCTGAATTGACATACCCGAGGATACAACGAACTCACGCTTTCGCGGCCGACCTCGTCATATCACCAGTGAATCTTTTGAGACTTTGAAGTCTATCCAATCCAGACACGGCACCTCCATCTTGTATCCTGTTACAGAAAAATTCTGTAAGCACATCGATTTGCTGCCTCGTAAGATAGTCGTCCGGCAATGCTGTGATGACACCACTTAAGTACGAAACGGCTTTGCCACGAATTATAGCATCCTCGTCATTTATATAAGAGCCAAGAGACTGGACGACATCGATTAGGTTTGCCTCTTTGGAAACGATTTCTGAAAGATATCCAGGTCAGTACACTACAGAACCGCGGCAACTCAACCAAGTAGAAGAAAAGGACAAGGTGATATTCGACTCACTTTGGGCTGTTGCAGCGGCAATTGACAATGCTTCAGCTTGATCAGAATCTGCGACAAGTATGAAGCTCTGTATATCAGCCATTTTCATTCGTCACTGTCCAACTAAGTGCACCTCTTGTCACATACATTGGCACCATCGTCATATTTTGTATCTACTTTATACTTCTTCCAGAGATAATTTAGAGTTTCCGCGGTGTCGTTCGCGACGAAGCAAATGGATGCACCTTAGAAAATGTGTCAAAAATAAGAAACAGTATTAATAAAGAACTATTGCGATAGCTTCAATCGTTGTATATGCATAGCAGTAGCGGTAATATAGATTATCCGGTCGTCACACACAAAAACCTCCATATATCTTTCTCTTTTTGAGTCTGTATCTTTCCTTTCTTTCTTTTTCCCTTTTCCTCGTACAACGAGCGTCATTTCCCCATCGCTGCGCTTCTTTGCTTTCACACGTCAGTTTCGTTACGAGTTCATCTCGTATCTAACTGTCCTGGCTTCATTGTCAGATTTTTTTGCAAATGAGAAATTCGGAGAAATCTTCATCACTCAACCTGTCAATATTAATGTCCTTGATGTTGACCGGTGCTGCCCGTGAGGGCCTGGCGTGGTTTCGCGCCTGCAAACGGCAGAAGAAACATCGGGGCAGGGAACTTCTTACCTGAAGAAGGATTCCTGGTTTCCCTATGGGAGAGTCGTGGCGAAGATTGTGCATCCTCATTGAGGAAAGCACTTCAGTGCAATGCGCGGCGTGTTCAAGGGTAGTACCTAGGCACAATTCAATTCCGATCATTCTGGGGGGATGACGCTCGTTATTTTACCTTTTTTTCTCGTGAGTGTAACCATGCCCATTTTGTTGCTCTGTCAGGCGGTCGCCTGTTCTGTTGTTTGGAATAATACTAACATCAAGTTTTGGACAAATGAGTCTATCGAGGATAATCTATGCAGTGAAGTTGTCTAGTAACCTCGGTCTTCCGCGGGCTCGATGTGCTCTGTTGCCATGAATGTAGTGCCAAGTGTTACTTCTGCCCCTCGTAATGTAAGCTCACAGCAGAGTGCATGGCCCTGGTTCGTCGTAGGACGTCCAAGTAAAAGCACATCTGACGGGTCCTCAACTTTTTAAACAGCGCCTGTGGTTTCTGCTGCAGACTATCATTTCATATCATATATTGGCAGACATGCACGGTTATTGGGGTTGAAGGTACAAAAGAACGGCAAACGGTTCATACAGAAGGGCATTAATGATAATCGTTTTCATTGCTGTGCTTTATTGACGTTGCGCATTGAAAAGTAACAGAGGAAAGTCATACATGAGATCACGGAATGCACTAGGAGTATCCCTGCGTGGAAGAACAACAATCAAGCGTGAAATCGCCCTGGATCAACGGGAGACCCCTTAAAGGATTCCGTCCAACTTCATATGATCAGGCATTGATTGGAGCGAGCGTCTGCATTGCACGCCTCTGTTCCTGCGGTCGTGTAACCAACCTGGTGAATGTCTTCTTGATGACATAAGTCGTGCAGGCTGTGGGTTTGTTCGGCAACGGGGGCAGTGATGGCGACGGTGACGACGCTGGTGCTGATGACGGCTGCACGTTCTCAGCAGTGGAAACTGCAGGGGGGATAACTGATGGCGACGGTGACGACGATGGTGGTGATGACGGCTGCACGTTCTCAGCAGTGGAAACTGCAGGGGGGATAACTGATGGCGACGGTGACGACGGCAACGGTGAGGGTGAGGGTGAGGGTGACGACGACGATTGCACATTCTCAACACATGTAGGTGCGGGAGGAACAGGAGTTATTGTTCGCACAGGCGTCTGTACCTGCTCTGTAGTCTCTGGCTGCTCTACCTTAGGTGTGTTTGGCTTCTCAGTAGAGAGGGCTGGTGGTGTCCATGGATCTGGTGGGGCAGATGGAGCAGTTGAAGCAGATGAAGCGGGTAGAGCAGGTTGAGCAGGTGGAGCAGATGGAGCGTCGCCTTGCTGGAAGACTTTTACCCAATTGATAGACCAGTATACTTCTTTGAAAGCTTCTGGGTTGTTTTTGACATAATCTTCGCAAGAAGCGGCCATTGCAGAGCATCCTGACTCCTGCCATCGGTTCCTGGCCCAGTCACCGCAGAATGCAGTATTGAAGATGATTGTTTGATCCTTTATTTTCTCCTCAAAGTCGCAACCCCCGGCGAATCTGCTCATGGGTTTACCCCATTTGGCAGTGTCCACACTGGTTGCACCGTTTTTGAGCTCAGCCGGTATCTGTGATCGAGGGAAGTACCAGATCTGGACGGCATCTTTGGTGATTTCAGTGGCAAGCACAGCACCGCCGTCTTTGTTGAAGTTGCGCCCGTAACCCACACCCCGAGGTGCATCAACAACGCAACCTTGATTCCCTGGCTGATCAGGGCTGAAGACATAGCAGTCATCTGTTTGCATTGTGCCAATCATCTCCTGGTTCCTATCAACCTTGCAGCCAGGACCAACATGTAAGGCAGATTCAAGATTATCCTGTACGTTAACGCCTTCAATGATGTCGATTTCACCATCGTCTGGCCACTTGCCACCAGTTGTCCAGCTAGTTCATGTTAATGAGCAAATACTGGGAGACACAGATCAAGATGTGGTCAATACTTACAAGGCGGGCCATGTACCGCATACATCGTCTGGCATATGGCCAATGTCCGCGACAATCAGGCCATGATCATAGACACCTCTGGATTGTAGTCTGACGCTCCTCCTTCCAGGCGCGTCCGCTATATTGGTATGGTCGACACCAATGTGAATGGCGTTGTCCTTGATGCCCAGCATACCTTCTTGGTATGCCGTCTGAGCATCAACATATTTGACATAACCACCACTGGGATCAGCAGCCTAACCAATGTTAGTATTGCTAGATTTAGTGTTCTTGCATCGCCCCCATACTGACATTGAAAACTGTAAAATTATCAGCCCAAGTTGACGGCTGATAATCATCTTGCAGAACGTAATTCGTAGCCATAATGGGAATTGCGGCAGCAACCAGTGCCACCATATTGAATTGAGTTCGCATCATGATGCCTTGGACGTATGCCCTATCGAATGCTGGGTGCTGAAAAAGAAAGAGCTTTTGGAAAGAAGCCGACGATGCCTGATCGTAGACGAAAGGGAGTGAAGAAAGGGAATGATATATACTAAGAAGGCAAATAATCCAAAGAGATGTCAAAAGCAAGAACGATTGTGCGTTGCCTTCAGCCTCCAGGGCGTGCAACGAAATGCTCAAATCAAAAATAAAAGACGGTATTGTGGCAATGCTCTGGGATAACAAAGAGATCAGGTAGTCACTTCCGGGGCACGGTGAGTTGCTTTTATATCTTTTCCCTCATCTCGTCGTCGTGAGCCGCATCACAGAAACGCTTTTGAGTGGAGGTGTCAATCTATGGAGCACCTGCAGGCTGGCGGGTATACTTCATGAGACGAGCTGCCATTCCGTGGTATAGCAGCATTTTGATACGTTGGCCGGAAACGACGGACGATCACGAAAAGCGTATTCAGGCTGGCAGGACTGCCAATGCGTCCCAGATGATGCTGGACAACCTTCCAAGCAAGTTGCTTTGTTCCTCTGTTTGTTACTGCGAAGAGTCGGGATTCGGCAGAATCCGAGAAGCGTAGAGACCAGACGTACAAGGTATAGAGATCCGAGGCGGAACAGTTGTCGTTGATTGACACTGAAACCTCACGACAATTATGAAACATTTTGAAAGCGTTCGCGATATCCCAGACACGTAGATTGCCTAATGGAGTAAATATGCCGAGGTAGTCTAGAACATTTTCGAATCGATCAATATCATGAGTTCGTGAATAGCACCATTCTCAACGCAAATTACCCGCCTCGTCACCTGAATGACTTGCCAAGCATCTCGGACATCTAAAGACAACTTGGTTTGCTGTCAGTGTGGGCTCCGAAATCGAAAGATTTGAAACACGCTGTTCGTGATCACGAAGCAGACATGTTTGGTGGTAAACATGCCGACACGAGAAAATGACCAGTGGGGATGGCTGGGAGGGTTGCGGTAATTTTCGTGAGTGGAGGTCTAGATTTTGTGGGTCCATTTCTGCTGCAATCGCGTTTCCAGCCGGTTTCGCAGCAGTTTTAGCTCCTCCAGTGGGCTCACCATCAGCCAGCAGAGCGGCCGATTCCACGCCCTTGCCCTTATCTTTGATGTCTGGAGCGTCTAATGAGACATAAACTTTACTTGCTGTGGACGTTAATGTACTTGCAGCAGTAACGCGTTTCAAACCGTCTTTATACTTGCTCTCCCAGGCTGCCCATATTTGCTCACCTGCGCCCGGTCCCCAAACCCTTTGCCGGCAGAGGTAGCAGGAGCGCCCTTTTGGTCTCCACCCGCGGCATCTCATTTGGGCTATCTCGTTCACTTGTAAGAATAAATCCTTATCAAGCATTGAATTTGCAAGTGATAACAGGGATTTCTCGTAGGTATACGCCGAGAATATACTGCGAAGGACAGAGCGTAATTCGTGCAGTGAAGGAGATGTTGAGGCCGCGCGTGCTAGGAATGCTCTTAGGATGCGCAAAAAAGTCAGATCGGTCCGTTTGGCGGCTGCTCCTCGTTCAGATGTCAAGGTCAATAATGCACTGAAAACCTGCTGTACCAAACCATGCAATGGCGACACCGGATCCTTTTTCCTTGGCAGAGCGGGTGGGGAATTTCGCGCCTCTCCGTTTAGATCCCCCTTGCTTTCAAGGGCCCGTTTATACTCTGCGACGGATCGCGCGATATCAACCATTGTCTCAATTAGGTCAAGCCATAGGCTTTCGCTGAAATTCAATGGTCTTTTCAATGCAGCGGCTCGATCTCTAGCGGTAAGGACCTTGTTCTCGGCAAAGGCGTACTGCCTATCTTGATGTCTCGCAGCTGTTTTCTCTTCAAGTCGTTGACACAACCAAAACCCTACTCGACCAAACTTCTCAAGCGAGCTCATAAGGGCCATCTCTTCCTCATGCTTATCCTCTGAGGAACCTAAAATGCCAACCAGTCCAACTTTCAACGTTTGCAGATGTTGGGTCAATCGATCCATGGCACGACGAAATTCACCGCGGCGGGTCAAGAGCACGATAGCCCCATCAATAACGCCCCGATCTTCCATGACTAGGAGCACGGTGTCAATGCTGAGTTGTAAATCGTTTCGTGTTTCCCAAAGTTTATCGATGAAGTCTGCGACGTGCTGAGAGTCGTACGTGCACATCAATGTCACGTATGTTTCGAGAAGCGACTGACTTAATTGACGCTGCGCTCTATGCCTCTGCTCCGACGGCTCCAGAAGGGCCTTCAGATATCCATACTGACTTTTCCCATCATGCTTGAGAGCTTGAACAAATTGCTGGTGTAGCTCCGGTGCAACGTCTTGGATTAGCCAGGCAGTCTCCCTGACATTAACTATTACCAGGTCCATGATGTGTGCCCTCACAACATCAATAACTTTTTGGCGCTGCTTTGTTGTCAGAGCCGATCCCCTGTGGAGGCAGCCCCTAATGGTCGTAAAGACTGATTCCTTCTCGTCGTGATCGTCGAAGTACGTCATGACGAGTTCAGCGTACTGTTTCTCTGCCCTGTAGACGGACTTGAGAATGCGGTAGAATCGAGCTGCCCTCAGAGCAGGAATGAGGGCCTGTATATTTGGTGGGTGGTAGATGGACAGCAGATACTCGGCACTGAGTTGGCAGTCTTCCCGCATATCCTGCGAGGGATAGTCGCAAAGTCGTAGGAGCAGATCATCTAGCGAAGAACCTGGCAGCAATATGTATTGTGAGTATTTAGGAAGGTTGCGGGCAATAAACATATCGAGAAATATTGTATTGAGAACGTCGAACTCTGACCCAGTTTCCATTACTTCAAAAAGGATGCTGATGATGTATTGCCTGTTGATTGAGAATCTATCAGTTGTACCGTCAAGTAATTCCGCCTGATGTGTGGAGTCATTAAGGAAATTGTCCTCAAATGCTTCATTGAGCATGCTCATGAAGCTGGCAGCATCGAAGTGCAATACCCTCCGAAGGTTGCCAAAGCGTCTTTCATTTGAATTGCTGGAAAAAAGGTATCTGTAAATATCGGTTTTGGCTCTAAGCGCATCTGCGGCTTCAAGCTCGTCACCGGTGGGATAACTCCTGCCCGTCAATATATAGGACATATATGGAAATATCTTCATTGCATTGTCGACGTCGTTTGCTAAGTCTGAGTTATTGACACCTTGTTCTGAATCAATGATGCTTAGCAACTCTATTAAGGGTCCGACATAGTCCTTCAGAGCCTGCGTCCAGACATAGATGTAGGCATCATATAGGTTATGCGACTTGCAAAGCGAGGTAACTTGGTCAATATCCATCGATGAGGTATCGAGTAAGCAAAGTATCTCCTCTAGATGGTCGGCAGTGCGGGTCTTGGAGTAATGAGCCACCAGATGCTTGATGGCAGAGGGAGGTAAGGACTTGATATCTCCCTCAATGATATATGGTTCCAGTGCATCCATGAAAATGCCAACGTGTTTATGATCTTCATACAACTCATAAATTTCGTCAAACAAAAATTCGCGGTGGTCAAGTACTAGGCAAGCGGTAATGCAAGCATCGGCGAGGTCTCTAACATAATCAGCGTCGAATCGAACTGGGTACTGCACCCCGATTTTGTCAAAGACATAGCGAACCGATGCTGACATCATATGCAGCAACTTGTCTTGTACCATCGCGTGCCTCGCCTCATTATCTTCAGGAAGTCCAACTGTGAGCTTTTCGCTATCTCCAGCATAATAGCTCTTTGCTAGTCTGATTGCAGATATGAAGTGACTTGCTTCCATCAATGCGTATAATCTCTCGGCCCAATTTGATAAGTTTCCAACGGATATGTCGTTTACTCCTAGTAGGAAAAGTCGACCTTTGTATGAGCGGAAACTCATGTAGAATGCATCCGAAACAACACCGTGCATTGAATCATCTTCCTCGTCCAGTGTTTCAACTAGGGAATGCAATTGCTTCGAGAAGTGATCCTCATGATAAATCTGTCTGCTGACGAGGTCAAACGAGTCGGTTACTCTCAATGATTTATCCTCCAGTATCAGTAACTGCTGAGTAATTGTCAAAACGGCGAGGACAGATCGGCTAATCCATTGCACGGCCACGATAGATTCATTAGCTCGCCAACGGTTCTGCGGCTGGAAAGCAAAGGTCGGAGGTTTGTCGGGGTCGACTGGATCGGGCGGGATTTCTGTGACTTCAAGCACAGTCAAGATATTTGCCCAACAGTAGACCAATTTTGTTTTCGAGATCCCAGAATCAGTGCCCTTAAGCCTTATTGCGGGAAACCATGCCAGGCATGCACTTAACGCACTATGGGCTGCCATCTCTTTTGGTCGGCCAACCTTGTATTGTGTTTCTGCAACCGGTGTGGTTGACACGATGACCAAAAGATACGGAGTCAGCATAGCAACGAGACCCATCGGATCTGTTGCTTGATCTACATTTCCTAGAGGTAAGGGCGAAAAGGCAAGCACTGAGCTCGGTTTCCGCTTGCGACCCGCTAATGAAAGGTCATCGGGGTAACGACCGAGAATGCGCGTCGTCTTGATTCTCCTGCCAAGCGGACCTGTTCCTCTGGTTGCGAGATGCGAAAATGCCATACCGATGTCGTTTGCGGAGACAAGCGCAGTGTGTCTAATTCCGAGGAATCCAATGTGAATGACGGCCGCACCAAATACGTGGCCATCGTGACCCTTCGTTCCTGCCTGGGATCGAGAAATTGGAGGTATTGTGAGAAATGGCCTCGCTGACCGCGATACCTCCCACGTGAATATAGTTCCATCGGCATGACCAGCTGCGACGCTTGTATGATCTGCCGATATCGCTAAAGACGTAATAGCGCCGCATTGAACAGCTGCGAATGGTACGTGGTCAGCAAATGTGTATACTCCAAACCAGCGTCACGTATATCCATGCACAAACCTTTTGTTCCTTGTCCGATAATATGCCTGAGGTTTTGCTGATAGTCGAAAATGAGAATGAGACCCTTACGTGTACCAATCATGATGGACGTAGAGACGGCTAGGCACGTTGGTTGTCCAAGGTTACGCTTGCCAAGTTCCGAGAAGGCGTGGCCTGCTATCTTCTTCAGCTTTGTCCATCGTACCACTTC
>JAGYHZ010000350.1:0-11660 GCA_024244195.1 Ascosphaera aggregata | reverse complement strand
ATGATGATGATGATGATGATGATGATGATGGGAACCTGATAGGAGGAATTGCCCTCCTACTTCTCTAGTCAGACTTACTAACTCTTGAATTAGGCCAAAAGACCCGAAAGCAATTCATGATCGAACAAGTCGGCGCACAGTCTAGAAGCAATTGATTTGGCATTCCACATTGAATCGACTGCCTTCTGGACGAATCGTCACTTTCGGTATACTTCTTCAACCTGTCTATATATTCAAATCCGTACATATCTTGTTTGATCGTTCCCCTTTTGAAATACCTTCCGATACTCGTTTGCCGGTGTAACTTGATCACAATCTTCAGCCATTGTAAGAGGGAACAGGAGGGGAACGATCGGGGCAATCTGACTGTACTGACCCGAGTTGATTCTATTATATCATCCTGATCATATCTGTTTTGTTTCTCATCATCAGTCTAAATTCAACAATTAACATCTTTCTGTTACTGCATGTGTCTCACTTTGTTTCTTTCACCCTTTTGCCCAGATCCCCACTGCGTCGATCATGGTCGATCTGCCCACTGCGGCGTGGTCGTGGTCTGCCCACAAGCCACCAAAGATAACCGCTATCTCAAACACCTCAAACAGTGACCTCACCACCACCACATCATCATCATCATCATCATCATCATCACCACCACCACCGTCATCACTTCCTCCTCCTCACACCCCCTCGCATTTCTCACGTTTCTCACGTTTTCCGCGTCTCCATCTTCGTTCTCGAATCCGTTCACATTCACGCTCTCATTCTCATCCTAATCCTAATCCCAATCCCGATCCTCATCCTCATCCGCAACCTCAATTGCATCCTCACTCTCACTCTCACTCTCACTCTTTATCATCCCTTTTCCCTCGATTTGGATTTCATCGAAAATCATCATCATCATCATCTTCTTCTTCTTCTTACTCCCTCTCCTCTTTATACCCCTCCTTCTTCTCATCAGAGCAGAAACAGGAGCGGAAGCATAAGCGAAAGCAGAAGCAGAAGCAAAGGCAGGGACAAAGGCACAGGCACGGATACGGATACGGGTACGGCCACGGCCACGGCCACGGGCAAAGGCAAAGACAGAGGCAGAGGCAGAGGCAGAGACAGAGACAGAGACAGAGCCTAAGACTAAAGCTGGGCCAGAAGCACAGACAGAGGCAGAGATCTCGAACTAGAAAGAGAAAGGGAAAGAGTCACAGACTGCTAGTCAATTCCAAGGAGACCGTCCACCTCTTCTACATGTCTGCTTCCCCAAGCACCTCCCGCGGTCCAAGTCGACACCGCCAACGTGCTAGCACCGCAAGCAATAATAGGCGATCTCGTCCCATCTCTGTTCTTGGTCGTAAAAAGACTGTCTCCAGTAATGATGCCTATCTATACGCTCTCCGAGTCGCCTTCCTTTCATACCTCCTCCATCCACGTCACAGAAGAGGTAACAGCATCACTGCCAATGGCCTAGCTGGCGCACCACCTAAGCCTCAACATCAATCGACTTTCCATGAGTTGATGAAGGACTTTACGCTGTCCACGACTACTTCCAAGAGTTCTACCTTCCCGAAAGGTTTCATTTCTGAACTCGAGAAGAGAATCACAAAAGTTCTTTACGGAAAGGAGCAGAGAAGGGAGTATCAGGATGCAACTGTTAAGCGAACGTTTGCTGCTTTTTTTAATGCCCTGACAGAAGCTTCCTTTAGGAAGCGTATGGAAAAGGATCGTCGAGTCGAGGATCTCGTGCTCATTTTCTTCTCCAATGCGACCAAGGAACTGTCAAAAGGGCAATCTTCCGATGATACCAGCTGGAAACTACTGGTCGATCGCCACGTCGCGTTATTCGTACGTCTCATTTCGCTCACTATCGCCGACCACGATTGGATAAGGGACAGAGCCGAATTGGTCGGTAAGCTATCTTCCCTTGAGAAGAAACTCTTGCATCACGAGGGAGACCTGGCAGATCGTCGTCAAAGTCAAGGCAGCGGCGTAGAACAACCTCAAATTGATTATGATGTTTCGAATATGACTATGGTGCAAACTGTGGCCAAGGTATTCGGTCTCAGGAACTCCGTCGTCCAATCTGATATAAACAAGTTCAAGGATACATGGACAACAAAGGAGGCCATTCAAGATCTGAAGAAGTACCAAGCCCAGCTTTCACTGGGCGCAAAACACACCTTAAGTCCTGATGATTTTGAAAGTCCTGATGCATTTGAAGCCTGGAGGAAATCAGAGATCAATGCCATCTCGCGCATGATGTTAGCTCTCGTTCAAAGCAACCCGGATCTCTCAAACTCTTCCTCAACCTCTGGCGCATTGTCAATCCTGAACGATGCGGACCCCTCCAGCCCACTACAGGCAAGCGCTACACCGATGGATGACTCCGTTGAGAGCATGACACTTCTGTCGCTTTCGGATGATATGTACACGTTCATCCCGCCAGGTCCTCGCGACTACTATCGCTCCATCTTAGCGGAAGTCATCACTTACGAGACCAATCAACGAGTCTCTGATCCTGACCAACAAGGGACCGAAATCACCGCCGCAAGGCTGCTCTCTAAACACACCAGTGAACTGCTCAGTGAAATCTGTTCTCGATGGCGTATTCCGGTATTCAGCCGGAGCGTCCTCTTCCTTGACGTGTTCAAGGAGAAGTTCATCGTTCAAGAAATTGATCTTGATACGCTGGATGCTGCCTTCTCATTTGTCAATGAACCGCTATCTGAAAAGAAAAATAGTCGCAATGAGATGATTGCAGTATCTTATAGAGAAGGTCGAGATAAATGGATCACCCTGGATAAAATGCTTCTCATAAACATATTGAATGGATTGCATGAGACGCTGCTGCGGCAACTATATGAAACGTTCTTGCACTGCTACGAGGTAAAGAAGCATCCATTGGGACCTGTGATGATGGTGCTGGAGACTTGGATATACGAAGATCCGTTGTTCCAACAGGATGACGTCTCGCAACAGGCCTTCACAGAAAATCTCAACGCCGGATTACTCGCTAAAGCCAAAGATGCGTATGACGCGCTACTAACGAGCGAATTGCCGTCTGACTCCCAAGTATGGGAGTTTTATCACGTTATCCAGCTAGGAGGTAAAGTCATGAAGCTCTGCGATCGGATCCAGAAGCGCTATAGGAAAAACCCTGTCATCATGGGCGTCAACCCATCCAAGATTCTATTCTCGGTCGTTTTACCGAAATACGCTGGCGATGCACATAGCGTCATTCAGAACATCATTGAAACTGCAAAACAAAATGGTACTCAGGTCGACATTGAGGATGGTTTTAGTCTGTACAATGAGCTCAAGCTGATCAGAAGTGCATACAAGGCGGCTTTGCCTGATCAAGAGTTCCCCTTTGATGTGGAGCAAACGCTTGAAGAGTTCGTGTGGAGATGGATTAAAATGAGTGATGAGAAAGTTAGTGGTTGGGTTGAGCAAGCTATCAAACAGGACTCCTTTAAACTCCCTGAAGGATCAGAAAACTTGAACACTGAGGATAGGTCCACCTCCTCAGTCAAGGATATATTCCGTTCCATGACTCAGCTCGTCTCTCAAATTGTTGACCTTAGATGGGAAGATCAGGTCACCAATGCTAAATTCATGACGGCAATCTCAAAGTCAATCGGGAATGGGCTAGCCAAATATTGCGAGATTCTTGAGAACGACTTCGCTCGAGAAATGGATCGACTCACGCCGGAGCAAGAAGCTGCCATCACTCAGACACGGCAGGAGAAGTGGATGCAGATGGCAAAGGATGCTCTAAAGGAAAAGGAGAAGGTTGAACCGTTCAGTTTCTTTCCGGAGTCCTTCGTTCGACTGAATAATATCATGTACGCTCTTCATAATCTCGACATCCTCGAGCGTACCGTCGACGCCGATCATTGTGCAGAAATCCTTCAGAAATACGCTGCCCCTTTCATCAAAAAGCAGAAGAAGGCAACGAGTTACGTCTTCACTGTGAAGATTGTTGAGGCTGAGGACTTGAAGGCTTGTGATCTGAACGGTCTCAGTGATCCGTACGTCGTCTTGGCTGACGAGTACCAACGTCGTCTCCTGAAAACCCGAGTCGTCACGAATAGTTTGAATCCGCGCTGGGAGGATTCCGTCGACATCACTACCGGTGGTCCACTCAATATCTTCGCTACGGTTTGGGATTGGGATGCGGTTGGCGATCATGATTTCATCGGTCGTACTTCGTTGAAGCTTGACCCGTCATTCTTCCAAGACCTTGGACCGCAAGAATACTGGCTGGATCTTGACACACAGGGTCGTCTTCTGATTCGAGTGAATATGGAAGGTGAACGTGATGATATTCAGTTTTACTTCGCGAAGGCCTTCCGTACATTGAAGCGTACGCAGAGGGATATGACAAGAAAGATCACTGATAAGGTAAGGTTGCAAACGCTCGTCGCCCCTCGTCTCAGAGTAGTGGGATCGGTGGTATGAGAACAATGCTGACTGAAGTACTTCATCTAGCTATCTGCCTACATCGAGCATATTCTCTCACGCCGCGCCCTCAAGCAACTGCAGTCAACAAAACTGAGCGTTACCGTTTCGAATTATTTCAGTAGAAACAAGGCTCCAAGTCAAACAGGCCCCACGACACAAGATATAGAAGCTGCTCTCGATCCTCTTTTCGCGTACTTCAATGAGAATTTCAGAATCATGCAGGAGACACTCACCCAGGAGGCCATGATCCAAGTCATGACACGATTGTGGAAAGAAGTGTTATCCACAATCGAGAGTCTCATGGTTCCCCCCTTATCTGATAAACCATCCAATCAACGCCCCTTAACTCCGCAGGATCTGGACGTGGTCTCCCAATGGTTATCAATGCTCCTGAGTTTCTTCAATGCCGTTGATGAAGAGACTGGCGAATCGTTCGGTGTCCCCATGGACATTTTAAAATCACCAAAGTACCACGAGATTCAGAACCTCTTCTTTTTCTACTTTGAACCCACGGAGGACCTGATCCGTACCTCCGAACGAATGGCTTCAGTTACCATGCAAAAACAGCAAAACAGCAGGAACCATATGTCCAGCCTCTCCGCAGCAGGCTCCAGTCTCGGCGTACCATTCAGCAACGGCCTGCCTCATCGCGGAAAGAGCATCATGCTATCGCGCAATCTGGGTACAATGCGTAAAGCGAAGGAGGAGAAATGGAGAGAAGCTCAAGCTGAGCCGAATGATGATATGATCTTGAGGATTCTCAGAATGAGACCTGAAGCCGTGTCCTACCTGCGAGAGCGAAGCAGGCAGAAGGCTCGATTGGTAATCACTACGACTGCGAACATGTTTATAAAGCATAGTTTGATGTCCTCTGCCGGTGTAGGTCGAATGGGATGAGAGCTACTGGACGTGCGGAACTGCATCATTGAGGACTTTTACCTCCTGTCTTGAATAGTCCCGTTCTCGTCGATGAATCACGCCCCCGTTATTTCTCTTGAGAAGCAGCTCCGCTTCCTTCTCTTACGTCGCCTCATTACAATTCTCGTTTTTTTTTCGCTTTTCTTACTCTTTTCCTGCTTTTGCATCTCGTCGTGTCTCGATTGGATATCTCCTTCAGCGTTACGTTTTGCCCTGTTTCAACGATTAAAGACTGCTTTCCTAGCCATTTGCAAGCATTGCTCTCGTTCTTGTATCTTCTTCTACAAAGGATATCCCTAATCATCTCATTGTGCCACAATACTCAATGGTACTTGTTGTCTGTTCTCACATTCTTTTGAAATGATACGGTCCCATCTATACCTAACAATACATAAGACGATGCACTAAAGCGGGCAAGCAATCATTGAAGAGCAATGCACTCAATCTCAACAGGCACATTCTTAGGCAACTGAGCGACAGCGACGCAACTCCTTGCGGGCTTGTGAGCGAAGTGCTTCTCATACACGGCGTTCATCTCAGCAAAATCCTTCATATCCGCAAGAAAGACCTACAACAGCAGAAAACGATTTAGCACCAATCCTCACAAAAGTTGTTTTCTTTATATATAGATTTTCAGTCATTCTTACATTAACCTTGACGACACGATTCATGGAAGAGCCAGCCTCCTTGAGGATGGCAGAGATGTTTTGGCAGATCTGCTCTGTTTTCTCGGTGATGGTCGTGCCGACTTCTTCACCTTGGGCGTTGAAAGGAATGCAGCCGGAGACGAAGATTTGGCCTGCGGCCTTCACGGCATGGGACTGTGATACGAGATATAGCTGATTAGTTGTGCCTGGTAATGTCATTGACCAGACTTATATGCCGGCTATCATCACGATCGTCGTTTCCATCATCATCATCATCATCATCACCTTCACCCGACGACGGGACACGAGAAGAGTGCAGAAGGGATGAAACATACGTAAGGGCCCAAAGCTACGACAGGAGTTAGCAACTACGACAAGTCAATTGAAGACAGTCAAGTAGAATAAAACGCAAACAATCATCTCTGGGCTTGTCCACAACTTACCGGGAGGAGCATTTTTGCAGACAACATTGACGATATCGGACGACATTTTGGCAGAGGTTGAGAAACGCGGAGCCGAAAGCGGATTCAAACGGGTCGATAGAGGTGTAATAATGCGTGAGTAAGGGCGATTCAATCTTACCAAAGAGCGCGAAGAAGAAGAGAAGGTCCTGACTATATATCTGGTGAAGAACATGATGATTTAAAAAGGAGATGCAGTGCGACTTGGAACCAAGTCATTCAAGAGATGTCTGACGGCTGCAAAAAGATGCTTTTCGCGGAGATGGTTCCTGGTTGACCGTACAGCTTTTGTTTTTCTCTACCGCTGGTAACTGGTGCACACCCAGAGAATTCCTCGCAGGGGAGGACTACGGGTACTGATACGTGCTGTGTGGTATTACTACCTACGTACGCTCAATATCTTGATACCTCTATCATTGAAAAGGAGAAAGGGTTTTCATATCTGTGTTCACGTTCTGTCTGTTAATATACTTCATCAGAATTGTTCCCGCAAGAATGCATTGATTCGTTTCTCTTGCTCTGACATCCTTGTTTCGCCCGCAATGCGCCAGATAAGAGGAACGTCGTGAGGTTCGTTCTCTGCAGCGAAATATGTCACATTACTACAGACAGACTGCTCATAATTCAGCATGGATTATCACCTCTCCAGCACTTCTGAATCTGACATGTATCATTCTTACCATTATTTTGTGTGCAAACTCGTCGATACCAGAGAAAAGAACGTCGTCCTTTCCAACGCAAATCAACAAATGCTTCGTTTGAATCCCTTCCCACCAATCAGCTGAAGCGTTTATAGCTTCGTTGTAGTTATCCGTTGTGCTGCCTCCAAGGAAAGAATCAGACCACTGTTTCAATGCAGCTGGACTCACGATGTCCTTGCGCAGATTCGCGCTCATGGCTGGTTCCGTCGTATCAAATGAAACCCAAGGAGCAGTCACGAACACTGCCGCCAATGGCTCCGTGAGTTGTAGCGGTTCGATGGCACAGTGCGGATGATTGATATGCGACAGTATAGCTAGGCACATATTTCCGCCGGCAGAGTCACCGCCTAAAGCGACATTGCTTGGCGGCCGTTCAGTCTCTTCAACGATATATCGCAATGCCCCAACACCCTGGACAAGTTGCCTTGGATAAGTAGTCATGGGGGACAGACCATAGGTGACGAAGAAAATTGAAACGTCTTTCCCCGCAGCATTGAGCTCGTTCATGACATCTCGTTGGTGGTAGAAAAGGGCCTCAGAAGCACCTTCGCCATATCCTCCCCCTGAAACCGTTGTCAGCAGGTATCTTTCTTCAGTATGAAGCGAAAGTGACATGTATTACCGTGGAAGTAAATAATAACGTTTTTGGCGTTTTTATCGCCAATCCAATGACCAAGTCCTCCTTCTTTCAAGGCGACGGTGTCTGTTGTAAACTTCTCCCTCCTTGCAAAGCTTCGGTAAACCTGGTCCGTATATCCAAAAACATAGCTACCAGAGTCCCCAAGTGTCAGATAGCAAGCTCACGACTCTGGCATCAGGAAGTGAAATCCTCACTGTTGCTGTCTGATTGTAAGTACAGTGTTTACTGTCCTCACTACCGTGTACCAGAATCGCAACCTCAATGACGATGGAGCATCCTTCCTTTTAAACACTGAGACTATTGCTGCGAAGGCAACTTTGCATAGTGCCGGCAGGAGGCCGACTCTCTCCAAAAGGCTTAATTTCATCGGTGGTGTCCCAAGTTTAGAGGCCATTTTAATCAATGGCATTTCCGACAGTTCTCAGAGGCATTTGCTACAATGGAGCATCTATATACCTGTGACATGACGAATCAGAAGAGCAAATATCACAAACGGGTTCCAAACCGGCAAGCGATGACGAGGATTGATATCATCCTCAAGATTTAAAGGAGTAAATGTTGCGATTTCATTTCATGCTTTATCGTGCTGATCCATTAACAATTAGACCAAAATGCGGGGTATATATGAAAAAAAAAGGGCATGCATGCGATTATGCCGTTACAGGGATGCAAAAAAAAAAAAAAAAAAACATTGAAATCTCACTGGGATGATTCCGGTGCTGCAAGGCGCTGTAGCAGCGCAGCAGTATCATCAGCAGAGAATCCAAAGAAAACCGGTCCATTAAAAACCATTGACCGTGCAACAGGGTTAAAAACGGGAGAGACATCGACAGGTTCAGGTTTTACGGAACCTCTCTCGTGTAAATCTGTCTTCCCAGAAGAGTCCTTCCGCGCGGGTGGCGAAGAACCACTACGTACAGGCTGTTCATCTAATTCAAAAGCGTCCATCTTCCTCGATTGCTCGACAACTGGCTGTCTTAGAGCATGTTGATCTTCGGCCTTTCCTTTGCTAAAGGAACGCCCAGAAGGGTCTTTGCCATGGGGTTCAGGAGAGGAAGGCTTAATCACTGGTTGCGATTCCTTAGCTCGGTTGGGATGTGTGGGTAAAGATTCAGCAGGCGCGATACGGTGAGACAAAGGCACATGAATCCCCCAAGGGCGCGATGGAGACTCGCCCAACCGAACTTCTCTGAGAAGAGGACGCTCAAAACGACCATCCCGCTCTTCCATGTCATCTTTATTATTACCACCCTCAGCGAGAAGCTGCTCTGGGTCGCCATCAACGTGTAAGGTACTGCCAGACTTTTCATGGACGTCGTCCGCCCAATGGCGAATCCGATTATCGGCGTTTTCAGCGTCCTTCCTGTCTCCAGAAACTTTCTCATCGCCCTCCAGGTAAGGTTTGTGATACTGTCCAAGGCCCTGGATCATGGTAACCATATTGCCATACTTCTGATCAATCTGGCGAAGACTTTGCGAATCTTTCTGATATCGCTGAATACATATGGCATGGCTGCGAGGAAGATCATGTTTGTGAGATTCAAAATACTTTGCTACCTCTTCCGGAGAATGGTCATCTAGATATCGTATGGGACACCTAGCCGTTGCAACGGCACTACCTTTAGCCGAAGGAGCACCGACGCTTGAAGAGGTACCATCGTTTCGCTGGACCTTGATCGGATCCAATCCCGGACGGCCACAGGTATCGCGGTGTTTGCTATCAACCCGACCATGATTCTCCGCGGTGAAAGGGCATTGTAATTTGCCCTGAACACCAGTGGTTGTGAAATCTCTCTCCAAACCACTGGAGACAGCTCTGCCTGCACTTCCGTTTGCTGCGGACACAACACCGCCTACTCTTTTCCAAGTTTGGACACCCTTAGATATTGCCTTGACCTCCGCGGGCGTTATAATAGCTGCTTCCTCCGCGGGCGATATCCATTGCGTTACATCGAGAAGGACCGGTACGGTTGTTGACGAAATATTGTCTGGGTGTAGCTTTTCGCAAACATGGTATTCATGAGCGGACCTATCTCCTATCTTATTTAAAAGGTTGATATACTATTATACCATAGTAAGTTAGCTATGAAGTCTAAATATAAAAAGAATGGAATAAGGTCAACGTAATTGTGATGAAACCTCGCAATCAGGTAATACATGCAAATTTTCTCCGTCACCATCCCACAATTGGGGACTCTTGATCTAGAGCTAATCAAAGATTTTCTCATCATGCGAAGAAAAAAAGGGTAGGAACTCGATGCAGCGTGCAACTAGTGAAAGATAAGATGCAGACTGTGAACATACCTCATCGCGGGCGAATGACAGACGACTCCGCAACTCTTTCTCCAGGACTGCAAACTTTTGCGACGACCTCAAAAGAGCGCCAAAGCCCTCTGCCAAAGCAGTTATCTGCCTTTCCTGCTCATTACGAGAGGACTGGACTGCAACATGATACATTCCTTATGATACACAAACTCAACAAAGACACGGTAGCAGAAGGAGCCAGAACCGGGTTCAGTCCTGAACGCCGCTCCCGCTGATATGATGAAAGGTGAAGGAGAGAAAAAGGGAAAAGAAAAGAGGAAGGAAGTAAAAAGAGACAAGTAATTGAGATGAAGTTGAAAACGAAGCGTGCTTTATTCACGAAAGTTCATGAAGGAGAGGGGGTGAAACTATCGTGACCGAATTAGGCGGATAAGCGAAATCACGTGCCAGTACCTGATGGTGTCTTCTCTTACTCTTGGCAATTTCATCACTCTTACTCCTGCTCCTACTCCTAATCCTACGCATAGGCTTACAGTAAATATACTGTAAGTCGTCTTGACCAAAAGCTATATATGGGCTGCCGATTATGCAAACGGGATATATGTGGAATGTACCAGTCGAAGTTGGATGAATTGAATATGCTTTTCTGTCTAGTCGCAATTGCCAGCTTTTGTTTCAGTAATCATTCAAAATAGGTGGTATATATGCAAAGATGAGATCATTTCTCGGTCCTTTGAGAGAAGTAAATCGTTAGGCGGCGGCTCAAAAAGTAAATCAGTGGGGAGGCGATGTGGATGCGCAATGGGAGAGATGTGTGTTCCCGCCTGCAATGAGCTGGCGGAATCGCATTAGGTATGAACCCCGGCATCGTTGTGCCATGCATCATTGCCATCAGACATGGGCCCACACTGTTCTGAACGAAGAAGTGCGATATTGCTTCCCAAGGAGATCGAGCAGATTCGAAGTCGCGGCAATGCCATTTCATGTTGTCCATCCAATGCGCCAGCTCAGTTTGTGTTCGTATTGCCCATGCGGAAAGTGAGCTGCTTGCGTCTACTGACTGCGGAGAAGAGTGTGCACTGGAGCCGAGAGCTTTTCTCTGCCCTTCAAGAAATCGAGTTCTAGAATGAAAATGAATCCCAAAAGACTGCCTCCCAGTCTCTGAACCAGCTCGCCGGCCGCAAAAGCAGAACCACCTATGGAATGCCATTTAGTAAGGGTTAAGGATGATCTATTGGAAACAATCTTGCTTACCAGTCGCGATGATATCATCAACAATCAAAACTTTTTGACCGGGCTTGATTGCATCGGCTTGCATCTGGAAATGATCCTCTCCATACTCTTTTTTGTACACAACAGTCTCACAGGGACCGGGTAATTTGCCTTGCTTGCGAACGGGGACAAATGCGGCTCCAAGTCTTAACGCAAGAGAAGGTCCAAACAGAAACCCGCGGGCATCCAGTCCAACGACAACATCGGGACGCTGATCTTTTGGCCACTTATCAGCAACATAGAGGCATAGAGAGCGAATCAGTGCCTCGTGCAGGTCCGGATTGGCGAAGATAGGCATGAT
>JAGYHZ010000035.1:0-22118 GCA_024244195.1 Ascosphaera aggregata | reverse complement strand
CGTACACCCTTTCTCTCTCCCAACCTGCACAAGGTGTTCGAAGGATCCTAGAGTCTCGTCTAATGTTTTCCCGTCACTACACGAAGGTCTGAGTGAAGAGAACGGGGAATTGACTCCAACCTTGCCGACGAACGGAGAGGCGTTTCCACGAAGAAGAGAGGCAGAGGAGGGCGGTCCACGTCGATCTTCCGCCTTCTGTCGCTGCTTCATTATCATATCCCTTAAAGCATCTGAGCACCGTCGTTCCAAATATCCAGATTGTGGTGAGTTGTTATGAAGACTGCTTGAATTGAATTGCTTAACACTGGCCAGATGCTGGCTTCCCCCTCTGGCATTGTTCTGTTTTTGTTTTGTTCTTTCTTCAATTCTCGCCTTCATGTTCACCGTCTCTTCTGTTTTATTTCTCATTTTTGTTGGTTTTTTCCCTCTCTCAACTCTGCATGCTATTCTCTCTCCCCTTCTCTCTCTCTCTCTCTCTCTCCGTGGCATCACATCGTCCTACACACGAGTCTTGAACCGAAAACAAGTGGTTACACAGCGGTAGGATCTTGCAACAGGTAACCTGTGCTGGCGCCTTTTCTCCCTGTCTTGAGACATGCATGTTTTGTACATGCGTTAGGTCCACGCGTCGATTTTGAACTCTGGGAGCACCATTTCCCTAAACACAGTGCGATCATCAGTACACAACCTGTTTATGCGGCAATCCAATCCAAAACCTTGAGGAGGGCGGTTTCCTTTTCGATACTTCACTCCCCGAAGCACTGCACTCGTTGAATATATCACCGGTCATACAGCGATGACCTTTTACTGATCTCTGAATGCTGACTATCTTAGCTAAGGAGAAATTGTCGATTCATATCCACCCCGGTGACAAGATTAAATAAAGACAGGCAGCATTAGGCGACGATCTCCATTTGCATGCTAGACTCGCGACTGCTCCTTGGCATTGACTTCCATACATCAAAAAGGCCAGGTTCCTCAGCATTACTACAGCTTTGACATTTTTAGCACGACAGTGACTGGGCTGATTAAAACACTCCGTGTATATTCGATAAGCAATTGGGCGCTCATAGCACGTTCCATCCGCTTCAGCATCAATTATTAACGACTTCATTCAACCCACCATCAGAAAGCAAATACATAGCTTCATCGGTTAGCGGTTATTGGCGAGATTGTGTACGACCGTGACCTCCAAAGCAGCCAAAAAAGGATTCGATTGGTTATATAATTTTTGCTTGACCAGGCGTCCTGGGCGCTGCCGTTTCAGCCCTTCTATGAATTCTTGCCAATTGCCAGAAAGAAGACCGCAGTGACAATCCAACCTTGGCAAAGATCACGTTGCTTCCAAGTGTCGATCGGCAATCGGCTCAAAAGCAGATTGGTATAATCATATAGCCTGACGACCGACTCCTTTTGATAGATTACCAATACCCAACATGCATACTAGCAGTACGTGGCATGCGCCGCCAATGTGGTCAGCGTCTCTCTCACGCTGTTTATTGGGAGTTTGCCTGCTATTAGGCCTGATATCTGCTGCTTCAGCAAACACATGTTCTTCCCAAAACACAGGGAAGAACTTTGACTCCGGTATGTGTCTTCCGTCTTTCCACTACCACCGACACCGGCTTTGCTTGTTGGAAGAGCTCCTTGCAAATGCAGTGCACTAATAGCCTAAGCAGACTTCTCAGTGTATCAATCAGTCGGTCGCTGCACCGAGACATGCGACGGCTATGCTTTGGGAATCCTCCAGGGGAAATACTGTTGGTGCTCCAACAGTTACCCCGGCTCAACCACTTCTATGTCAAAATGTAGCGATTCCTGCCCCGGATTCCCAGACGACAAATGTGGAAATGAGGATGAGGATTTGTATTATTATATAAATCTTAATCACAAACCGAGTACGACAATCGGCGCGGTAAGTTAAACAGAATACCTGCCTTGCCTCCCCTATCTACTGAGGATGTTGCAGCTTCTCTATATCCAAGCGAACCCATTCCACAATGAAGTGTTAGCCTGCTGCCTCCTGAATGAGAACGCGTTCGAGTCCCACGACTTGCTTCCGTTCTTGTGCTTGTGGATTGCTGAACCGGGTGAACAATGACTGATTTTGTTCATGCAGAAAACCACGTCCACATCAACCCAAACCAGTGCCAGCCACAAGTCGACATCTGTCAGCTCGGCTTCAAGCTCATCGGACTCTACTTCGTCAGTTTCAACTCAGCGTCCGATGACAACTACAGCCGCCGAGACTGGCAATAACTCCCAAAATGCTGGATCAAGCGCTACTAACGGTGTTTCGGCTCCAGCCAGTCCGACTGGCATCGGCGACAATTCAGGTTCAGAGAGCACCTCCAAATCATCGGGAATATCAAAGGGTGCCATTGCCGGAATTGTCGTAGGCGTGGTATGCGGCGTTGGTATACTTGTGGCTATTCTCGCATGGTTCTTGCGACGTCGCCGCAATTCCGAACAGCTACCGGGACCTTCGTCACAAGCCGGTGTGATGCCCGGTGCAGCGGCGAACGGTCTAGGCTCTGGGCCATACAACGCTCCATACGTGGGCTACGGCCCCATGATGGAAGGGGCAGCGATGGGTACAGCAGGTGGTTACATGGACTCTAGAATGCGCAAGAGTTCAGACATTTACGACAATGCCGATCGCCGGAGTAATGTCAGTTTAAGGGACGATCAGGATTATTCTAGGCCGGTGCTAAGGGTAAGGCAATTCGCCCCCTTTCTTGATAGGAATTAACATTGTTGCTAACTGCGTGTTCCACAGTTGGCAAACCCTGACCCGGAGACCTGAGTTTTCACAACATTCCTCAATCTCACTTGTGCTTCACCGCCAAAAATAAAGAAGAGCCCTTTTGTCGGACTGACGCGCCACCATTGTTGTTTTCGGCATTTTGGTTTACATTCCCTATACCTCTGTCTCTTCCATTTCTCATTTTCCGGCAACTTATGTTCCCGTTATGCCTGCTATCTTTCTCATATCTTCATCTCGTTATTTTCTTTTTCTGGTATGGAGTTATCGGCCTCATCTACATCTACACATTTACTACCATCTAGCCACTTGTGTGACCATTATACATCTCACTGTTTCCGACGCTTGTATTTATTAGCGAGTACGACATGTCATCGGCATGAGCCCCTTATCCACATCCTTTTCATTTCCCTCATAATCATCCTCGCTCGCCCATTTACCACAATATGCTTGCATTGTCTGCCCCTCCCAGCTCCTTTCTCCTCTTTCCCCTCTTTCCCCTCCCAACGCTATTTCGATCTGCTCTCAATAAATACCCATTATCCCCTGACTGTCCCGTTTTATCTATCGGCTGAACCCGCCCATGTATATGAACATATCCAAAGGTCGCGCGTCTTACATCGTGCAGTTAGACAAATGATGCGCATCATTTCCTTTTCTGAACTTACAAGACATCAGTAATTTCTCTGCGGTTTATTTGGAGAAAAGAGCATGCAAAGTTACCGAAAACCATGCTTCAGGGGGGATTGGGATCATCGCGTCCAGAGTCAAATTTCCCATCTACCGAACTTAGTCGGGCGCAGGTTTCACGAGTATTCGCACTCCATATGTCGTGATGTGCAAGCCCGTCAGGCACGGCAAGGAAGTCATCCATCCACACCCTCTTCGATTCGCACGTGCGTCTCTAGAACTGCCTATAGTGCGCGTCCCCGTCAGCCTATTGTGCTGAGCAGTGATATGCCCGGGCAGGAGAAAGGGGTATCTAGACATCCATCTCCCTCTCAGGAAATTAGTAGAAGCACTGCTCGTCTGCCTGCTTTGAATGCCGCGATGTCTACGGGACGTACAAAGGTACAAACAACCGTCATCCAACGTAACCCCCGAAAATGATACAAAGTGTGTGGATCCAGCAACCCCGTAAACTCAGGCATGTTGGGTGTTCCCAAGGAAAAGGGGCCTGCAGGACGCCCGTTTGGAAGCTGACATACTAGATGACAGCTCCGATATACAACGAGCTAGTGAGCAATATGCGTATGAGAACTCGCAGAACGCTGTAAGGCTGTCCCATTTTTTCAGACTTGGATAAACCAAGACGTGAAACATTGAGCGTAGCATTGCTATTTCCCGACTCGAGTCCTGAGGTAAGTAGGCAAGGCTGACGAAGGCTGACGGGAGGGGAAGTTGTGGATATGCTTGCAGCCACTACTGCCATGTGACCATAGCTCATCCATATACCGTAAGAACTTACACATCTATGAAAAGCTATGTTTAGATGTGGTCAGATCGTGCTATGTGAATCAGGAAAGAGTTCCCAATCCGAGAGAGTTGTTCAGCATGCCAGTTCAACAGTGTTTAGTGGGCCGTCGCGCTCAGTTTAGTTGATTCCTGGCCACCTACCGTAGATGCTGGCCGGCGGTCGCTTAATCCCTAATTCCAGGAAATTTGTCCTGAGAACTCTTGGTAGGCATGCGTTGTCTAGCATGATCTTCTGTTCAAAAGATTGCCTCTACTCAGGTGCACTTAGAAGCGCTTGTTCCGCGCTATCCACGCAGTCTTCGCCAAAAACGTTAGTGCACCTCTCTAGGAGGTCTTCACCTGTCTTAACGTGCCTGCATCCCATATTGCTAGAATGACACGAAATCCTTCATGTCATGGTTGCCTCTGCGGAGAATAGCAGGGTAGCTGGGCCTCAGACAAGTTCATTGTTCACCTTTGTCGCGAGAAATGCTAGCGAGAAGAGATAAGGGTGCAACCGACGAGGATAGGAATATGACCAGCTCGTGGAATAAATGCCGAGCTTTGGTGACTGATACCTGAATCCACGTAACCTTCGGAGTCCTTTCTCCTGATGACATGGCTGGATTTGGAGCCATGTTTGATTCGATCTGCCAATTGCAGTTCAGTGCATGGTTGAAATGGAAATTCTAATCACCGGCACTTCAACGTTTAAGCCGCTTGCCTACAACTTGATGAGAAGACGGAGGGTATGGATTCAACAGAGCAATCCTTCAAAATGAGTGATTGAGTTGACAATACCAGATCCAGGCTTCCGTGTTTGTACAGATTGCGGTGTTGGAAAGTGGAAGGGATGAGTTGATTAAGTAAATCATACCAGGGACGCCGGTATATACAGCCCTCATGCAACGGTCATTATCTTGTAGCGGTAGTCAGCGATGGAAGCGGGAGCAGCACACCGTGGTATATCATACTCACCGTACAGTTTAAATAATCCAGCAACATCCGCACAGCCAACTACGACCAAGCCGTCCTTCTTCTCAATCCAATGTTCGCTCACAGTCCCCTGGTTTGCTAAGGGTCCGAGGCGATATCATCTCCACTCGTCGGCTTGACCGTTTCGAATGCGGGCTTCCCCGCATATAGCATCGGAACCGGTTCGCGTTTGGTTTTCTGCACTGTTTCCCCTGTTTCTGGATCGACTGTTGTTTCCTTTCGAAGGGCGATAGGTTGATTACCACGAAATCGTTTTCGCATATCTATCATGCCTCGTCTATATGAGGAATTCAGAGAAAAATCAGACCCCTCGAGCTTGATAGTAGCTTCAATTCGTATTATCCAGGTCCGACTAACTTGCACTCTGCTAGAGCTTTCCTCAATTGCTGACATTTCGTGGGCAACTGTTCGAGTAGTGGTGTACGAAGACAATCTTTTGGTGTGTTTCGCTCAACCATAATACAGTCTGACTCCTGCAGGCACTCAGCCAGTGCTTCTCCTGTATAGTATGTCAGTCATTATGCAATTGACGGATTCAATATGCATCGCGCAATCGTAGCTGTTGGAGTGGATGATGGCCCACGGATATCTTTGCAAGAACTGGGCATTGTGACGATTGATCTCAGACGTGTCTCATAAGCGAGTCCTCAATTCGACTCAGCCGCAAACAGTCTTTTGCCAATGCAGTATCACTTCTTTGCACGGCTTATTACTTCTGCCCCCGTCGCAATCCTCGTCATCGTCGTCGTCGTCGTCGTCGTCTTAACATCGATCAATTGATGAATTGCGAAGGGTTGACCTCCGCGGAGTCAGATGATCATCGCCACGTGAATCTAGAACCACCCAAATTACATAATGAATTAGTCATTGTTTATGCGTGCTCGTAATGACGTAACCGCACCTGGCAGCCATCTTCCCCATTCATTTCAACCAGTCATTCGTCCATCCATGGTTTCGCAATGCCGAGAGATATCACAAGCCAAAGGAAGATATATTCCAGAGGATGGTCAATTAATATAGAGGAAGGAAAATGATAGCAGGAAGAGTGCGGCTACAAGGTAATATACTGGAAAGAAAAGACAAAGAAAAAGGATCAAGGACGAAAGAAGGAATGAGGCTGATGTGAGGCCAGTAATGTGACTGACTACTTGCTCTGCGCCGCTCCTACTGTACGTATACGGGGGAGGAAATCGCAGCACATTCATTCCTTTTGCCAGTGCCCCTCCATCGTCTATTCTTCGGGATTATTGTCTTGGAGAAAGAAGTAAAAAAAAGGTGGTGTAACGAGAATATACGCATTACTCTGCCGGCTGGATTCAAACGCACCAAGGTTATATGAGACTTGCCGCCCGGTATGGCTCGAGTTCCCGTGTTAGGGAGGTTGTTGCTGTGAGTTTCTGCCTAATTGATTATTGAATAAGAAAATAGCTTTTTTTTTGGCACGGTCGCAGCGTTGTTTTCTGATGGAGTGCCTGTTCCCATGCACAAAGCCATTCTTGACTGAGCAGCAAGAGGAGGTGAAAAAAACAAGATCTGACTCTGGTTCTTTGGATGTGATGCTGATCGATGGTGATGATGATAACGATGATGGTCGGCTATTTTAGCAATGAGTGGATGACGTTCTTCGTCTCCATCTTCTTAATCTTCCTAGAATGCGTTATCCATATATTCGCATTCTGTTTACGTGAGTCGATCAGCTCTGTTATGCTATGCTTTGGAAACCAGTTTTCATGTGAAAACCATACGGTCCGGCGTCGTCAAGCACATCGTGGTCATTAAGCTTCTTACTTACCATTGAACAATAAAACAGCACGTCCTATTATTCGCATGTGCTATATGATCTCAGAGCGAATATTCAACTACGTTTCCCCACCGCCCGAGATTCTCGACTCTAAGCAACAAGCAATTGCGAACTGCGTGGCAGATGCCGATGATTTCTCCGACCTCTGTGCCCTGTTTGGCTACGCCGCAGAGGAACATGTCGTTCAGACTAAGGATGGTTATTTGCTTGGTCTTCATAGATTGCCCACCATAAGATCAGGAGCTGATTTGATCGAAACATGTGCCCGCAAAACCGGCGAGTTGCCAGCGGGTGCGAAGCGGCAGGTTCTTGACGAGGCGCAACCAGGTGCCCCTGGTGTCGACTCGTCAGAGTCAAGGACTAGAAAACCCGTGGTCTATCTACATCACGGTCTTCTCATGAATAGCGAAGTCTGGGTCAGCGTAACATCTGCGGAAAGATGCTTACCGTTTCAGCTCGTTGAGGCAGGTTACGATGTGTGGCTAGGAAACAGCCGCGGCAATAAATACTCCAAAAAATCAACGAAATATCCCCCGAACTCTGTCAAGTTTTGGGATTTTTCAATAGATGAGTTTGCCTTTCACGATATCCCAGATTCAATTGAGTACGTGCTAAATGTCACTGGCGAAAAATCGTTGTCCTATATCGGATTCTCTCAGGGCACTGCTCAGGCATTGGCTGCCCTTTCGGTTCACCATGTTCTGAACCAGAAGATCAATTGCTTCATCGGTTTAGCTCCTGCCATGTCTCCTGCGGGCTTATCTACAAGCATCGTTGATTCCCTGGTCAAAGCATCTCCGACTGCGTTGTTTCTGGCGTTCGGACGAGGTGCCATATTGAACTCTGCTCCGGTGTGGCAAACGATCTTCTATCGTCCGCTCTATATCAGAGTGATTGACATAGCCGTGAGCAAACTCTTCGGATGGCATTGCAAAAACATGTCCTATACAGCGAAGCTGGCGGCATATCCTCACCTGTACAGCTTTACGAGCACTAAGAGTGTTGTCCATTGGTTCCAAATAATTCGGACCAAGACATTCCAGATGTATGACAACGACATGGGTACTACGGGCTTTGGTAGTCTCCGTGTTGGCAGGTACAGATTCTACAAACCTGCCAAGTTCCCTACGAGAAACATACGTACACCCAACATCTTGCTTCTTTACGGTGGTGTCGATAGCCTTGTTGATATCGATGCAATGTTGAAGGAGTTGCCGAGGCATACAAGAGCTATTCCCGTGCCTCATTACGAGCACCTGGACTTCTTATGGGCTGATGACGTGAGCGAGAAGGTTTTACCTCATGTTTTTGCGGCATTGAAACGCGCACATGGTGAAGAACCTACCGCTGCCGAGCTGAAACATCTGTCCAAACTGCAGAAAGAAGAAGCTACAGAGATGGATCGGAAACATGGAGACGTAGCCGAAGAAGGCACTCAGCCGATACCAAAGACGCTTGTTCCACCTTCCCCAAAGGAACAGGAAGGATGGAGAATCAGTGGTAAAAAAGATCGCAAGAGTAGAGCTAGCAGAAGGAAAACTCGGACTGCAGGTGGCACGGAGTATGCACTTGGTGGAGCTGCTGCGGCGAATGCTGAATTCGAACTGCCAAAGTCGTCTAGGAAGGAGAATTGGGAGCCTGTGCAACTTAAGGATGGCCACGAAAATGGCGTTGATGATGAGCATGGTGAAGACTTCGCCCGGCCAATTTCTCGAGGCACCTGGGATGCAGTGGAGGGAAGATGATAATCAGCTTGTCTCATCGGTCTGCGGCGGTGCCAGGGCTACAGGAGCTATAAACCGTTTGGGAAACAGAGTTTCTAAAAGACAGGTACTTTCTTTTGTATCTCTTTTCTTCAAAATTAAAACATATGACCCTATATCCAGCTTCGTTCAGAGTTGAACACGCCAGAATAGGAATGACGAGCAGCACACCATCGGTATTAGGATCTCAAGTCCAGCCAGCCATGGAAGACTTTCTTTCCATCCGCATCCAAAACGTCACCGCCACCAGGTCCAATCGACCCATCCATATATTCACTTTTCAAGAAGAGGAGACCCGGGTTGGTTTGACCTTGGTATAAGGTCCCATGAAATACTCGTAGCGCAAGCACACCGGCGTGGTCGTACTAGTCCCGTACCGTAAACATGTTTGAAGGAGAAGAAATAAAAGGCGTGGGGGATATGATCCCGCGGATCTTATCTTTCCCAAGGTAGTCCCGATCGATGGGAGACCACCACCACCTATCGCTTCTCGTGATAGCTACAAGCTCGATGATGGCATCACCCCGCATTTCTGAGTGACTGGTTGGGGGACTGGGGTTGGTTTGCTGGCACTGTCCCTATCGGCCTCTGTAGACGACGTATTCATATATATTAGTACCATCGACGAAAACCCGCAGGAGACGATGGCACCGCCTTCCGTCAAGAAGGCATGATGAGCCCTTTGGCGGGTAATCGCGCATCAAGATTTCGCGGTGTAAATAGAATGTGAAGACACCAGGTTTGTAGTTCAAAGTCGCATCATTTCTTTCCCTTGTCCTTTGTCTCCAGCGATCAAGCGATTGAGAGAGAAAGAGAAGGGAGTAAGTGAGGAAATCGTCAGTAGGTGAAGGAATGTATTAAGAGATGCAATTGAAGAGGAGTTGAGGTTGTATCCCCGTTTCCCTCCCTGTCTTGAATCTCGTAATGGTCCTCCATTTCCTTCTCCTCTTCGGAATATGACAACGGCGTACAATATGAGCAGCGGCAATCGGATGGATGAATTGATTGAGGAAGTGAGAAAGGGTAAGGGATAGTTTGGTCAGCCTAGCGCCAGGATGATCGAGATGAACGACAGGTTTCGCAACCCCCGCTGTGCGATATAGTGGATGGTGTATCTTGCCTTCTTTCATTTCTTCTCTTTTCCTATATCTCCTTCGATTGTCTTCAGCAGAAGGTTATGAGTAGGTAGAACCAAGTGTAGAACCTATAACTCAGGTCTCCTTGCTGATCTCCCATGGTAGGATGATGAAATGATGATGATGGTTTCGACATTTCTAAGTCATAGTTTCAACATCAACGTCAACATCGACATGACTGTGATACATTGATGTTTGGTAGCAATACTCCTGTCATTTACTATCAGCAACAACATCATCATTCGCAGTGGCTCAGAGACAAGTTCTCACCATCGACAGCATCATCGTCAATTCCCCGTTCTAGTGCTGATCCTTAATCTGATTCTGATTCACCAGGGTTACTGATTGGGTTTTGGATGATGATGATGATGATGATTATGATTATGATGCCACCGACCATCTCTCATCCTCTGACAGTAGTGTTCCAGACGGATTGTTGAAGATGACATTACTGCTGCTGCTGGCCAGTTTCAGGATGAAAAATATGAACAGGAGGCTGGGATTGATTATGACGATGATGACATTGGATTATGGCTTTCATTAATGAAAATAGTGAGTAAATAAGACGACGAAGAAGAAGCTGAAGAAACAAGTTCAAGTCAAGAAATCTGACATCTCCACGACGAAAAGGTCCTTTTCTAATTTCAATCATTCTCTTCTTCTATTTGCGCCACGTAATCCTGGTCAGATAGAAATTGAGACTGAGATTGATATTGATATTGAGGTTGATCATCATCATCATCTCTCTCCTCCCCCTCCGATGTATACGATGCATCTCTGTCTCTGAAGACGGGTAAGATTGATTCGTGACTATTCTTCCTACTACTATTACTATCGCGATTACTGCTTCTGCTTCTGCCTCTCCTCTCATCCAATTCAATTCAATTGAATTCATCTTTTAGTACCCAGCTGGAATAGACAAATACTGGACTGGACTGGATTGAGCAGCGCAACTGAACTGGATTGCGTCGCATCGCATGGCATTGCGCTGAATTGGACTGGAGTAACGCTGCATCGAAGAACTCCCTCACCAACCAGCGTTGAATCGCACTGGACTGCTGAATCGAAGCATTTGAAACCTTTCGTTCCAGTCGAAGAAGGTATTAAACAACCGATTTCAATCTTCTTTCCCATCTTTTCTCCTCCTGGAGCCATCCTTTCCGCTCTTAACATAGCCCGCAGCAATCACTCCACGTCGCTTCTCAGCAGCACCGCACCTCCACTCGCAATTGAATTGGTCGCTAAACTGCACTGCATCGTACCGCACCTCTGGTTCCCTCCCTCCCTCCTACTGATTGGTGCCCGTCTCTGCTGTCTTTGCTTTTCACCGGCCTTCGAAACATAGCTGAATTCATCAGCCTTTCGTACCTGGTCCATTGAACTGCCATGATCCGGCCTTTCAACTTTGTTTCTACCTTCTTGCCTTCCTACCTTACGTCCGAGTCCATCATTCCGGTCATTGCTGTTGCTCCCTCTTCCTACTCTTTCTGCTAGTACTACTGCTACTTCCAAATTACGGGTACTCAACTACTAGCGACTGCGATTGCGATTGCGACTGCAACTGCATACGAGGGGTGGCTTATCATCGGTCGGTACTGTATCCAGTTACCACGCGACGAAACTTCCTGAAAAGCAATAACCCCAAGATCTATCTATCCGACCCCAAATTCGCGAAAAACGCTTCTCTTGCAGCTATACATACGGATTTTAGCTGACCATCCTTTCCTTCCTCACTTCTTATCCTCTTCTTCTTATTCGTTTCCTTGTACCATCACTCCCTTTCCCCTACTCTCTGGTCATTTCCTCCGTTCAATCATCGTCTCCGGTATTATCACGTTTTAATCAACTTCACACGGACGAATCGCTGAATTGCATCTCTGACAGCTCAAAGAGTCTAAAAAACAATAAACAAGAAACATTACCAAAAGGCACGGAGCCCAAGAAAAGGAAAAAAAAAGGAAACGTGTAAATCTTACACCGTCCTTGAATCAGTCATCGATCAATCATCCATCGAAACGACCGATACTGTGTTTTCCAGCTTGAAAATACCGGTTGCGGGGACTCAGTACTGTTTGGAGCAACAAGCAGCCAAAAACTAAAGAATAAGGATCTCAGAAACTGCAATAAAAAAGATCGGAATTCGGTATACATACAACCTATCCTCCTCGACCATCTTCTTACGGCTGTCTACCTGAATTCTATTTTTCTTTCATCCTTCTCATACATCTTCAATCGGCTAGGTCCGCGTCCAAACTTCTCATACTTCCCCAGTCTATATAACTGCAGCTTCCCAGTTGAAGCAAAGAAACCAGGAGGACCCGGGACCACTTTTAATTTCTTTTTCCCTGCCCTCATCATCCCTCCCTCTCTTTCTCGAGACTTGCAAATATTTCCTTCTCCTTCTCAGAGTCCTTACTTTCTTTCTCTCCAATTGTTGAAAGGAAACAACTCAATTAAGTTTGGCAACTCCCGGATAATTCAACTATCTCAAGCTGCATCTTCCTCGTCTTCGTCAAACCCCGTCTCCTTCTTGTCCATTCTCAGGAGACCCACTGGTCCACCAACAATAAATTGTTCCTTCTGCGTTACCCCTTGTTCGATCTTGCTATTTACCATACGTCACATATAATACGTCAGAGACGGCA
This sequence comes from Ascosphaera aggregata, assembly GCA_024244195.1. Taxonomy (NCBI): domain Eukaryota; kingdom Fungi; phylum Ascomycota; class Eurotiomycetes; order Onygenales; family Ascosphaeraceae; genus Ascosphaera; species Ascosphaera aggregata. The sequence continues at coordinate 9,558 of JAGYHZ010000035.1, read as the reverse complement.
TCCCTTTCTCCTTCTCGCCAGACGCCCATACGCATACGCATACGCCTACGCATTGCTTTTTCGGAGACCTTTTTTTTATATCCACCTCAGCTTAACCACATACAATCCGGCCCTCATTCTCCCGTTCGACAGGGTTTCACTATTCTTATATTTCATTGATCCTCTACTTTACTGGAGACATCGCTATAGCCTTTATTTAACAATAAGAACGTTCGCAATTGATCGAACAAGAAAAACGACAAATCCAGATTGTCGTCGTTTTAATCATCTTCCGGCGATTACTCTTTCGCTTTTTAATAGCTCCCTTAATTGCTCTATATTCGCGACATAGGACAGAGAAGAAGGGGCGAAGGAGAAGAAAAAAGGAAAGAATCAGAACGTCAGGTTATTTCGCCTTCTTCCAGCAGAGATCAAGGGCAGACGAGAGAGATATAAGGGCGCATATATCATATCATCCACGATGCCACATATCACAGCGCAATCAAGGTGGGCATCATTCCCTTTTCTCCTTACTTCAGCGGAAACCCCATCGAATCGAGCGAATTCAATCTCACTCGCAAACCCCTTCGCCTAAATACAAAAATAACTGTACCCGCTAATTGACTTCAAATCAATCGTTCGTACAGGCGCGAGTACCACATTGTCGTTCTAGGCGCTGGTAAGACATTGATCACCGGCCTCCTATCTCCGGATTCTTCTACCCCCTTCCTGCCCCCTTCCCTTCCCTTCTTCCTAAGACTGCAATCGCAGCACCACCCCTCCTTTGCTTTCTCAAACTAAACGGGATGGATATATGCGGGACGAGTTCTTTTTTGAGTTTGTTTGACATATTTACACGAACAGTTGAGGCTGACGATTGGTTTATTATTGATCTTGATTCGACCTTCCATTGTTGTGAGAGTAGGTGGTGTTGGAAAGAGTTGTTTAACAGGTACGGTTCTGCTACCTTTATTCTTGGAAGGGGGTTCTTCCCCTCACGGCGCGATTACCGGACTTTGAGGACGAGATGCCCCCGTCCGAATCTTTGAAAGTTGATTACATGCTCATCTGCCTATCTAGCGCAATTCGTTCAGAATGTTTGGATTGAGAGTTATGACCCAACAATCGAGGATTCCTACAGAAAGCAGATAAATGTCGATGTGAGTACTTTCAAGGATTAATCAATTTCGACTGTTTGTGAGACCTTTCCCGCTAATGCCTCCTCCTTTTTCTTCAGGGTCGGGAATGCATACTAGAAATGTAGGCGTCATCAAAATCAGACCAGTTTGAAGCCGATTGAGAACAACATTTAAAACTAATCTGCAATCTTTGTGTTTATTACTCTCCCCTTCGGATCAAACAGTCTAGATACAGCAGGGACAGAACAATTCAGTACGTTTGCTTAATCTCAGATTTCGCGTACCGGAAAGCTGAAACTGATCCAATTTACTAACATCTCTACTCTCTTTTTTCTCCTTCCTTCCTACTCTACAGCTGCAATGCGGGAACTCTACATGAAACAAGGTCAAGGTTTCCTATTAGTTTTCAGCATAACAAGCCAATCCTCACTAAACGAACTCGCCGAATTACGGGAACAAATTATACGCATTAAGGATGACGAAAAAGTACCTCTCGTTATTGTCGGCAATAAATCAGATTTAGAAGAAGATCGACAAGTTCCCCGACAAACTGCTTTCGCGCTGTCGAAGGAGTGGGGAAATGCGCCATATTACGAAACAAGTGCGAGGAGGAGGGCAAACGTGAATGAGGTCTTTGTCGATCTATGTCGACAGATTATTAGGAAGGACATAGAGTCGAGTCCTGAAAGTAATAAGGAGTATGCGAACTCGTCTATATCGAAAGCCGGTATTGAGAACCGACCTAGGAGATCGAAGACTTCGAGCTTTAGAAGGAGAAAAGGGGGAAATGGATGTTCAATATTATAGCCATGTTTCTCCCTATTATTTTTTTCTTTCTCTCTCTCTTCCTCTTTGGCTATTCCTTTTTTCTTCTCTTTCTTCTCCTCCCTTGCCCCTTCTTGCATAATATCCGTTCGTGTTTTATCTTTCCTCTTCTATTCCCTATCATCTTGTTGGGTACTGGGGTCGGGTTTGGGTTGGTATGAATCATACCTCATTGGACTCACACTAGTTCTTCTATCATCTCTTATCATCTCATCTTGACTTCCATCTATCTTGCTCTCTTCTTCCTCTTCTTCTCTCTTCTGATTGTGGTTTGACGACAGAGACAAAAACTACCTATCAGCATAGCAACGCACGTGTGGATTTCACGCGCCTGAGACTAGCTGTCAATCCTCGACGTCATTGAAACGCCAGAGTCTTACACGATGTTCAATGGAAGCCACTTACTAATATTCAATTGCGAATCGTGCGATTGTCTAGATTGTGAGGAGAGCAAGAAGAGGGAAAACCAACCAAGAAAAAAGAGCATGACCTTTTCTATCGACAGACTATCTATGGACTTACTGTATCTGCACTTCTACTCTTCCCTCCCTTGAATAATCATTAGAACAAGCAGAGACGCCGTCGCCTGTCACCTGCTGGAGCCTATTTCTTCCCCGTCCAAAGCTATAGCTGCAGAGCTGTAAAATCGTATCTGTATCTGTCTGTACCTGTAGCTGTAGCGAGCACAGGCGAGCTATATCCAATTCACCCATTCAGAGCTATGATGGTGGTGTGTAAATCAGGATGAGGGAAAATAGAGATGATGTATGTGATGAAGAGAAGACTGGAAGAGATTCAATGATAATAGCCATCCCCCCGTTACATTCGAAAAACTCCAAATCTCGTCTTCCCCCATCCTTCCTGCCCCCTCTCGCTTCCAATCCCTACAAACGCATCAGCTGTTCTTCCACCCAATGCCGCAGCGATGCTCATCCCAAGGATTTTCCTGGACTGCGCCGGATGTATGATTCCATCATCCCATAACCGTGCCGACGAGAATGTCGCCGCTGATTCTGTCTCGATACGGTTGCGCAGTGCGTCGTCGTCGTCGTCCTCGTTCGCAGCAGTAGTAACAGGGTATTTCATAACAGCACTGGAATTGGATTGTTTCGAGGATGAGCGGACAGCAGCCATGACTGAGGATAGTTGCTCGGAACCCATCACTCCTATCTTCGCGTTTGGCCACATGTATAGGAATCGTGGAGAGTATGCTCTTCCGCTGTCCAAAAGAAAGAAAGAAACAATCAGTTAGCAATGCTTGAACAACCTGTCCTGCATCACGAGCGTAGGCTGATTTGGAGCAAGAGAAAGAAGAATTAAGATCTCTTACCACATGCCATAATTCCCAGCACCTGCACTCATTCCAAATATTACAGTAAATTTGGGAACATCAGTGCAAGCAACCGCAGTCACAAGCTTAGCTCCATTCTTCGCAATGCCTTCACGTTCTGCAGAGCCCCCAACCATGAATCCAGAGATGTTTTGTAAAAAGACCAGCGGTACGTTCCGCTGCGAACATAGTTGGACAAAATGGGCACCTTTCAATGCTGAATCAGAGAAAAGAATGCCATTGTTGGCTATTATGCCCACTTGTCTGCCATATATGCGTGCAAAACCTGTAACCAGCGTCGTACCATACAGTGGTTTAAATTCAGCAAATTCAGAACCATCTACAATCCGTGCAATGATCTCGTATGCTGGGATTGGACGGCGTAGGTTCGTGCCAACAATACCACCGAGCTCGTCAGGGGAATAGAGCGGTTCCTTGGCCTTGATAGTCGATAACTGCGTCTGCGAGTGTGGTTCCTGAGGCCAGTTCAGATTCGCGATTGACCGTCGTGCCAAAACCAGTGCATGAGCGTCGTCAATAGCAAGGTAGTCCGCGACGCCTGAGACGGATGTGTGCATCCTGCCACCACCTAGATCCTCAGCGGATGTGTCCTCACCCGTGGCTGCTTTGACGAGCGGCGGGCCTGCGAGGAATATCGTGCCTTGGTTCTCCACGATTATAGACTCATCACTCATCGCTGGGACATAAGCACCTCCAGCTGTACATGGGCCCATAACCACCGATATCTGTGGAATACCCATGCCCGACATCCTCGCTTGATTGAAAAAAATCCGTCCAAAGTGGTCTCTGTCAGGGAAAACGTCTGCTTGATGTGGTAGGTTCGCGCCTCCAGAATCGACAAGGTAGATGCATGGCAATCGATTTTCCTTTGCAATTTCTTGAGCACGTAGATGCTTTTTCACAGTAATGGGATAGTACGTTCCTCCTTTAACAGTACTGTCATTAGCGATTATCATGCATGCAACACCAGACACGGATCCAATCCCAGTGATAACTCCCCCTGACGGGACGTCTTCTGGATACAGCTCGTAACCCGCCAACGGTGATAATTCAAGAAACGATGACTCCGGATCAATCAAAGCAGTGACGCGATCTCTAGGCAGCATCTTCTTCCGAGCAAGATGTTTCTCTCGGGCTTTCTTCGGTCCACCCTCTGCTATCTTGGAGTGCATTTCCGTCATTCTAGTTATGAGGTCATTCATCCGAGCCTTGTTCTCACGAAATTCAGCGGAAGAGGTATCGACTGTGCTCTGCAGAATAGAGACAGCATCGGCTTGACTTTGATGGACATAAGTAGCGACAGTCCGAGAAGAAACCGCATGTCGAAGAGGAGAACACTTCAGGCCCAAACGCAAACGCGTACTCAATTGAGGCAGATAACTGCGCAACAAAAGCAATTGAGGGATCATCATAGTAATATGGTTGTTGTCGCTAAACTTGCTACTGCCAACATCAAAAAGAAGACCATCAAATTGGCACCACGAGTCATCCTCGCAGATTTCTTACTCGCCCGCACTTGAAGGCCTAACCTGGAGGTCAGTGTCTGGCATGTACGTACATGATCAATATCAGTCAGTCCATCCTGAGCTCGGCAGCATCTACCCGCTTCGCTGGATGATCGGCAAAGAATTGCGGGGGAAAGGCACACATTGACAAATCCCTATCACCACGCACGCTCAAAGACGGTAATATGAGTGCCAAGACCCATCATCATCATCTTCTCACCCAACAACGGTCGTGGCAATTCCTCAGATGGGCCGTTCCTGTAACGTTAATTCGGCAAAGCATTATGGGCATTGCCGAGAGGTCGATTTCAGTGAGGATTAGCCCGCGTTCAATAGCCTTCAGGATCCAGCTATTAGATCATGGAGTCGCGATGGCTATTGCTATTTTCCTTCTTTTATTCCTTTGATGAAGGGGAAGACGTCCTCTTTATATACAGGTCTTCCTGGATTGAACATCATTTCATGCGTTTATAACCCCTTCGCCGCAATCGCGCTCGACTAACCAGACGTTCAGTCCTCTTCTTCCAACGACCCGTCTAAGCGTTGGTATCATGCCATCATCTCCAAAATCGATATCGTCAAGATTGAGGTGGTTCTTATATGTAGAAAGCAGATGGAGTTGAAGCTTTCCCTTTGTATTGAGGTGCGTTGGTCTGGCACCTTGTTCTGGATAAGTGGGTGCGATATAGGGATCAAGGAACGTATTTGACGCCGGAGACACAAGCAGTGTCGGAATATATTGAAGGACGCTAGAATTCGTCGTCGATTGATCATCATTGTCGCATCTCGGCACCGACAGCTCCAAATTTTCCAGCAGTACAGGCCCACTAACTCCCTTGAAATCTTTCGTTTGTATACCATGGACAGCAGATCTCGGATTCCTACCGCCCAACAACCACATCGGTGGCATATACGTTTTCCACCAAATGATATCAACCAGTCGATCTTCACCGGGTGGTAAGGAGATTCTCTTCGAGCTCACAGCATTGTCAAGTATTCTAGGGATCTGCAATTGAGTTGGCACAATCCCGCCCTGATGATATACACCCATCAAAACACCAAAGACGACATTAAAGGCTATCCACACAGCATAGAAGCGTCGGCCTAACGGCTTTCTGATGCATGTCAGTAACAACGGTACACAGGGAAGTAGAAATCGAGCTTCCTGGTGTGGGAAGATGGAAAGAAGGCCGATCGCCGAAAGAGCTGCAATGGCTCTTGGACTGCGAAGGGAATAGTATTTTCGAACCCCCCCTGATATCATCGAGAGCAAGACCAGTATGTAGACGGGACCAAGGAGCTCGAACATGTTAACGATGAAATGTTGAAAGCGAGAATGAAGCCCGTGCTCTGCAAGATTGGCGACTTGCGAATTATACCGGAGATTGTTCCAAGGAGTGAACACCGGAGCCGTAAAGACACGAGTGATCGTTGGTTCTGTACTGGGCGATGCGTAATAACTCGTATCAACGTAAATGCCAATCAAGGTCATAACCGCGGCAGACCATATGATGAAAAATAGAGAAAAAGGCCTGTTTTTTTTTTGTTGCATCATTATCAATATTAGTCCAGCCGCGGGTTTCGCGAAATGCAAAAGATCATGAAATTACCTACTTGCGCCAGAAGTGAGGAAGCATTCGCATTGCCGGAAACAGCAAGAAAGCCGGATATGTGATGCGATTAAAGATACCCATTGTTGCAACGCATCCGAGAACCGTGCAGTCAAAGATGCTAGTGTGATACTGACAGAGGAGAGCCGCAAATAGATAACGTACATTAGCTAAGCTTCACAGCAAGCCGGCAACGCGATGGTATCGTGAACTCACCCTGTTTTCCCTTATCCTTTTGATGAGCACCAAAGCCCATAGTACCAACAGAGTCTCTATGGAATTCGAGAAAGAGTGCGATTGATATACCCAAGTGACATATGAAGATGCCACAAGAAGCATAGCCTGGCGCTTCCTACGATGGGAGGGAGCTGCTTCGAGCACCGCCCAGTCCTCGAGGATGAAGGTCATGAGAAAGAAGCTTCCCCTAATAATCCAGTAAACGATTTCTGCAGGAGGAGCGTCCCCCTCGCCGAATTCACCCCATAACCATTTCAGACATGTTAGGGGAAACCCATACGCGACGTAAAGGGGGAAGACGCTACGAATGGGCGTCGAAACAGTAAATTCCCAGGGTAGGGAAGAAGGGAAGGAAAATAATTGGCCTGTTTGAGGAGGCAAATGTCAAGTCAGCCAGATGTAGTCCGGTGTGGACGTGCTAATGCCATTCTCATCTAAAGAGCGAATTGGAACCTACCAGCTATGATCTCTGGACCTTGAAAGTGTTCGTCTGGATGTATGTAGCTTGGCGCAAAGACGAAATATATGCGCACAACTAGGAGCAGCAAATACGTCCTACGGTACATGGTGTATGTGAATATATGTGCGTGTTTGTATGTAATTGCACCGCTTTGCTCGTTTTTTGAGACAAGCAAAATGATATAATGCTCTTCAATTATATAATTCCGGCGTCGCAGAAGAGTTCTTCCCGTGCACCTATCGTACGAGCAAGATTCCAATTTGTCAAGTATTCGGAGTATGGAGACTTGAGCAACATCGCAAGATGCTCTACTCGGCTTTTTCTGGGAGACGGACTTCTCTCTTTTCTTTTCTTTTTTTTCTTTCTTTCAGTCCGCTTTTGTTTGTTCGTATGACTCGTTCCGGAGTGATTGGAAGGCCCTTTCCCTCTTTCAATCGTCTTCCTCTCACGAGATTGACGAAGGCCGAAGTAACGAAGGAAAAGGCACGATATCAGCCTGAGATGTATAAGTCCTCTGGATCCCTTTACCAGGCGGTGACAGCAACTTCCTGTAGCTTCATATGCATATTTGAGTAACTGCGATGATCTCTTGGGCCAAAGGTCCGAATTCGACTTGGAAATCTAGTGATTCCCCGACTAGCACAGATCGAAATCCTTTCTGTTTCGAAAGCAAATTTTCCTTCTTTGATGTTGATGATGATTCAGGTAACTGTTATCAACTTGCGCGGTTCAACGGTCGTTTCTGATGGTACCTGCATCGACGATAAGAGAGACACTCCCGTGGGGTGGGGATGGTGGGGGAGGGGGGACCGCAAGAGCTTCGCAGCTGATCGAGTACCACATGAAATGTTTATCAAGAACGCCAAATAGAGTAGAATTACCGCGTTCTTGTCGACTTTTCCTCGCAATCAAGGCCCGGTGAAAAGCGAGATAACCAAGGGGAGGCAGAAGAGTGTGCTGAAGCTCGACAATTGAGATACTTCATCGACCGAAAGATCCACGAATCTTATCGCTCAATGCGGATTAATGCTGTGCCTCTCAGCTGCGACGCAGGCTACGTCAAAGGCTTCCACTCTCTAGTCAGAAGAGTATCAGGTCAGGCCAAGCCAGGTGAAGGGCGGTCTTTGAACGTCAAGTAGGGGAATTTTTTTGGATGTCTTATATCAACAGTCGACCATCTCCAGATAAGAGGGAAAAGTAAAGAGAGAGAGAGAGAGACGCAAAAAAAAAAAAAAACGGGGCGAATCCGAACAACCGTTCTGTAATCTGCGCAAAGGAGAACCGTAGTACTTGGATTGAAGGTCGACGTCTTGACGCCTTCAATGATAACTGTTGCTGATGCTGCTGCCTCGCACCGGATCGGATTTGCTGCGTTGCTTATATATATTATTGAAAGGGAACAATCTATAGCTGCCAGCCTCTCCCATATATTTCTATCTTGTTCGAACGGTCTTGTTGATCATCGATCAACCATGGATTGAATGTCAGGTTTGGGGGAAGTGAGGGAGAGACTGCGAGCTGCGCACGATAAGTCCACGTTCGCCAAATCCGTACATGATGGAAGAGAATGAACATGGGGACCGTGTGATGTTTTATCGACAGACAGTAACCGATATAACAGCTCATCTCATCTCAGCATCTCCCTAACATTGTGTCGATATAGTACGATATCTATTGGTGGACATGTCGTCGACATTTCTGTATGCGACAGGCTCGTTGGGTCATCAGAGTCGTCGGCGGCTTCAGCGGTGACGTACGTATTATCCTATCTACACACATGGACGAAGGAAAAATATGGCATTGGGGATGTTTCTCTGATGATTGCGCACAGAACTTACATATCTCTTAGGTTGTTGTGATGTCAATCACATGAAGGCAAGGGAGAAGCCGTGTCTCAAGACATGCTCATTGCAGCAGGTTGCCCAGTTGATATCAGTCTGCAGAAAGAAGAGAAGCCTTGAGAGAATATGGAAGGAAAATAAGGAGCCAGACTCGTGGAAAACATATCACAAATCAAGAATTATGGAAGAAAGAGTGAGAAGGTGAGAGACAGAGAGGAGAAAAGAAAAAACATGTTCAGATGAAATTCAAATCAAGAGCACAGGATAGGCAGACAGACCACGCATACAGAAGAAAAGGGATAAACCCCCTTTTTTCAGGATGAGAACTCCTAGTATGAAGAGATAGATGGATGAGGAGGTGGAAATGAAAAAAAAAGCGAAACGAATAGGATTATACATACACGCAAGTGTCAGTCAGTCAGCCAGTCAGCCAGTCAAGCCAATCAGTCGACATTAGAGGAAGGAAAAAAAAAAGAAATATCTCAGTATGAAAGGGTGTAAAGCAAGCAGACATGCGTCTAAAATGACTACCTGATCCCTTTCCTGATGACCTTCAAAAATACTGCAAGGGTAATATGAAGTGGTGGACAGCGAAAGAGACAAGAGACGAG
>JAGYHZ010000349.1:0-11663 GCA_024244195.1 Ascosphaera aggregata | reverse complement strand
CTGCAATTATCTGCGTCTATCGTCCCACAAATTCGAGGATAATATGTGACTTATCTGACTCCACCCCGATTTTCTTCTTTCTTTCCAGGTATCATCGGTTATGGACATATTGGCTCGCAATTGTCAGTCCTTGCTGAATCCATGGGCATGTCGGTGATTTATTACGACATCCTCAATTTGATGGCAATGGGCACGGCTCGTCAGGTTCCCACACTCGATGACCTCCTTTCCACCGCAGATTTTGTAACATGTCATGTCCCCGAGTTGCCCGAGACACGGAACATGATTGCTGCTTCTCAATTTGAGAAGATGAAGCAGGGCAGCTACCTTTTGAACGCTAGCCGTGGGAGTGTCGTTGATGTTCCCGCTCTCATCAACGCGATGCGTTCTGGTAAAATTGCTGGTGCAGCATTAGATGTCTATCCCGCCGAGCCTGCGGGCAATGGTGACTACTTCAACGAACAGTTGAACCCCTGGGCTCGTGATCTGCGTTCCCTCAGAAACTTGATTCTTACACCCCATATTGGTGGCTCGACTGAAGAGGCTCAGTCAGCAATCGGTATCGAAGTTGCTCAGGCCCTTGTCAGCTATGTTAATGAAGGTACCACTTTGGGTGCGGTCAATTTGCCGGAAGTCTCCCTTCGTTCATTGACAATGGAGGAACCGGATAATGCTCGTGTCATCTTCATCCATAGAAATGTTCCAGGTGTCTTGCGCCGAGTTAACGAGATCTTGGGCGATCACAACGTTGACAAGCAGATGTCTGATAGCAGAGGTGATGTTGCTTATCTCATGGCAGATGTCAGCAACGTCACAAGAGAGGAGATCAAGGATCTCTACGAGAGACTCGAAGCTACTGAGCCAAGAATTATGACTCGCATCCTTTACTAAATACCTTTATGATTCAGTCCCCTTTCGCCATTTGCATCATCTTGTCCTCGGCTGATATTTTCGGTTATTTATCACCAGCCCTTCAGTCGAGCATTTGAACAGACGGCGAGCCGCAGATTTCAACAATTGACTATCCATCTTATGACGACAAATATGAAGAAACATCGACATGAACATGAACATCAACGCACTCAACGCAGTTGGTAGAGAGATAAGGGACAGGCCGCCCTTTGTGACAATGACCATCAACCAGAACTCGGGAAGATATGACCAATGGATGATTGCACATTGGCCATCGTTTTTTCTTTTTCCTGAGCCATTGCTGATGGCTCAATTGCATGTATTGATAAATGCCATATCTTCGAATTGCAGTAACTTCAACATTGATTTTTGAATGACACTCTGAGATCGCACTCAATGAAGTCTTCATGCCTAATCATGTCAAACTGAAATTGTAGATAACAAGACTGAACAGCAAGTGAAATAACAATACGCATGTCCATAACAGTCTTGTTTATGCAAAAATGCCACGCCTCCAGAACGAACAAAAGGCAATAGGTCAAATATGGAATCACACAAAAGATGTTGCTTCGATATTTTCTAGTCAAATGAAATCTTCTTGCCCTGCGCTTCAACAATTCCACCAGTCAGCCGCTGAACCGTCTGTTCAGAGTAGCGGCTTGTGTTGTATTTATACTTCTTCACTGGCCTTTTCTTACCCCCTGAAGATGCACCATCAGCAAGTTCAGTTATAGCATTCTCATCTCCTCTGACGCCGTCTCCATGTGGTCTCTTAGCTCCCTTGCCAAACCTTTTATTATACCTAGTCTCGGAGTCCTCCGCGAACTCTACGCGCAAGGGACGCCCGAAGAGACGATTGACCCAGATCTTTTTCATAACCGGCTTTTTCTTGCTGAACTTCGCCTTCTTCATTTTTGACTCCTCACTCCCTTCGTCGTCAGAAGACGAAGAGGAGGAATCACTGCCCTCCTCATCTGTGTCATCATCATCCTCGGGAACCTTCACGAAACCCCTGACAGCTGCCTCAGCGCTCTCAACATCTTCAAACTCAACCCAAGCGTATCCCTTGCATTTACCAGAGTCTTCAAAGGTAGCGACATGTGTGTTCGATATGGTACCGCATTTCGCAAAATGTAACTCCAGTGTCTCCTGGTTAACATCATATGCCAAGTTGCCAACGAAGACCTTTCTTGATGCAGGTTTAGCGGATTTGGCACCACCAGCTTTTCCGTCTCCGTCGGCATTTCCCTTCTTTTCAGGTCTGCCTTCAAAACTCAAAGCATCCTTGATCAGACACCGACGACCATTGAAGTCACTTTCACTCAATGCGACAACAGCAGGAACACATTCAGCCTTGTCAAAATCAACATAGGCAAATCCCCTATTCTGAGACTTTCCCGCTGCATTCCTGGCACCTTCAGGCATGTGCAAGCGAGTGATATTATGGGGCGACAAGCCAGCTCGGCTAGTAATGAACGCACGGAGATCTGCCTTTGTAGTTGAGAAGGATAGGTTGCCAATCCAGACACCGTAATTTGACCGTTTTGATTTAGCATTGAAATCCTCTTCGGCAGCCTTTTTGAATTGTTTAATCTGCTTTTCCTTTTCAATTAAACGCTTCCGCTCCTCCCCCTTTGTCGTGGTCTCAGTATCATCGTCCGAGCTTTCCTCCACTTTCTCCTCCTTGGATTGTTTTTCCTTCTCCTCCTTCTTCTTCTCCTTCGCTGCCTTTTTATCAGCCTTCTGCTGCTTCTTCAATTTTCGCAAAGCTTTCTTTGAAGGAGGCTCTGGCGCATCCAGATCAATCTCTAGAGTCGGTCCATCGTGAAGCGTTTTGCGCTTGCGCGAGGGCGCATCGGGAGACATTGCCTCGAAGCTTTTAATTTGTTCTGCATCAGAGGAGCTCATGTTAACCGTCTTTGTCTCATCAAAGAGCTGTTCGATTGAAAATCATCACAAGCAACTTTCACCTTCCAATGACGACTGATTGGCTTCCCAATCAGCCAGCAGCAAAATATTTATCCAAGCACTTTCATTTTTTTTTCCTTTTTCATTTCATTTTCTTTGTATTTTGTTATATTACTGTTTTATTCTTTCACAAAATTATTTAATTATTTTTTGTCTCCGGTGTTAGTTATTTATATTTCATCATTTTATCCCTCCCAACAATCTATCCGCGCGTCTGTGTCGGCTAGATCCACAAATTTGTGGTCCAGAGAACACTCTTCTTCACGTGCCTGGCCCTATTACCATCACTGACGTCACGTGCAATCAGACCAAGGTTCGGTAATTTGGATTCGTACACCTAAAAAATGAGCTTCTTTCAGAAGCTCACCTTTCGGTATCAGCACCCAATAGCCGACAAACAAGAACTACTCATTGTTTCCATTATTCACCTTTGCTTACCTTTGTGTTTACGCTCGAATACACCTGATTTCCCAGGCATAAATAGAGCTGGAATCCTGTTAGTTTAGTCGTACTAGCGAGAGACAACTGGTCTGCTAATAATAGAAATCAAATGGATTAACTAGTATTCCGCTCCGAACCAGCATTTCCTCGTCTGATTGGACCACAAATCGTATTCAAGCGCGGAGAACTCCTTCAGCTTTCTCTCTCTCTCTTTCGCGCGCGCGGGAGCAACAAAATCCGTAACAGCTTCAGAGGTCCAAGTTCAATGACGAGTTACGAAGGGGAGGAATATATACACGCAAATTCTCTGATTTTTTTTTAATCATTCTTAACAACAAGGAAGTGAAAAAAAAAAAAAATAAACCAAAAAAGCGTTCCGTGGAGGTCCTCGCAGTTCAGGTTTTTCTTGTACTGTTGGAAAAAAGTTACAATAAATACGCGAATTATAGGTATTAAGATGGTTGATGAAATGGATTCTCCATCAATCGCGGACGACATGAGCTTGCCTGACGCGCCTAGTCCTCAACCGGGGGATGATGATATGATAGACGAAGATGAACATCATGTTGTGCTATCAAGGTCTGCTCGTCAGTGTCCTACTGAAGCTGAAGCTAGAGAATTGGCTGCTCATGGGAAAAAATCATTCAAGTGCGTCGTTACTTTCGCGGTCGAACACAAGTCGACTTAAGGGAAGAAGTCATTGTGGCCGCGTCATGACTCTTTTCTATGCGCTCCATAAACTGACGGTTTCATCGTTAGGAGGAAATATGCTAAGGAGAAAATTAAATACGAACTTGCGATGCGCGATTGCAATGAATTGTTCAAGGAGGAAGCTCAGATACGAGACCTATCGAAACGCCTTCGAGAACAGAATGAGTACGATGCGCCCTGCCCTCTACTGTTCTGAATGGTTAAGCGCTACTTGACATTCTAAAAGAACAAAAGAAGAAGCTAACATCATACCTACGCTGTGAAACATAGTCAACTTCTCGAAATTCTAGCCGATCTGAATAACACTTGCCATATCGATGCATTTCAACGATATAATCTTGATCTCCCAATCAACGAAGGACCTGCGCTAGACGATCTTTACAGTCTTCCGCAAGAAATAACTCGCTACCATCCTGATATAGGCTCGTCGAAGGAGGTCGCTGAAGACGCCCTGCGCAGGTGTAAGGAGGATCTACATGCCCAACGAATCACCCCTGCCGCCTGCAGAGAAGTCGAACGTGATATACTTGGTGGAGGAATATACAGACCGAGAAGATTCTTCTCAGTTCTACGCGAGAGGTTGAAAAGCCATCTCTCGGGCTATCCCCCAAGAGTTCGACCCGTGCCAGACCCCAGCGATGTTGGTTTCAATCTCGGATTCTTGTCATCCGAGCAAGAGGTTGCTTACTTAGAGCCCCTGGATAAAGGACACTGTCGGTTGCTCGACGGTCCCCTCTCTGAAGTCGAAAGAGAAAAAGAAGCAGCGTTGCGGAATCCCATGTCGGTCTTTAATTGGTTTCGCAAAGATCCGACATGGACACCGCCGAAATTGGTGCCTACACCTAAAGATGGGAAGGAACGCGACAGGGATTACGTCAAAGAAGCTACCAGCAAGGGCAAAGAAAGAGATATTGAGTCAGCATCAATCATATCAGAGAAAGTCCCTGCCACAAACCCTGCGCCAACCGTCGCTTCTCGAACTCCTGCTGCTAGGGCATCGAAATCTCGTGCGTCTATGCAGGCTGCTGCATTAGCTGCACGGCAGGCTGATGAGTATTTTCAAGATGATCAAGATCAGCCAGTGGCGCCGTCTGCGCCAACGCGGTCAAAACGAAAAAGAGATGATGATGCGGGTTATCGTCCAAAGGGCGGAAGCAGTGGTCGCTCAGCTCGCAGGCGCAGAGAAGATTCCGGGAGGAGGGCCTCTAGAAGAAGTGCAAATGCTGCTGTACCTTTGGAAGCAAAACGTGGTGATGCTGATGACGGTGTGGTTGTGGTGCAAACGGCAGAATTTGATGAGCCATGAATGGCTGAACAGAACTGAAGGACTTGGATCGAGTTGCTTCGACAGATGGTGCCTTGCGCTAATCCATTCCGTGGTCAAGTGCGATGAGAATTTATACTGATTCTGATACTCGGTCCTTACTCCAATGGTCTGAACAAGGCGCGCTGCTTTTCAGTGCTCAGGCTTCCCTGAAATTCTCTCGCAGCACTCCGGCAAAGTCGATTAACGCCATTGTCGTCATTGCCATTACCCTATAATATATCCTGCAGCTGGCTAAGAATTCTCGGTGTCACTACGTACTTAAGCAAATCCGATTCGCAGCGGTGAAGCGGTCCTATGAGAATAAATTAATATCCGCCTTACCGTCCACTTTCTCCGAGCAATCGTCGTCGAGGGCTGGTGCAGCCTAGTTGAATTCATGTCTTGCGAAGTGATGAAGGCACTTCTGCATCTTCGCGCAACAGCTGCCATATGTTATGACACCACATATAACCGTCTCACACTCCGTGTCTCTAATTGACTTCCATATCATACCAATCGCAAAACACCAGGACTCGAACACGTGTTATGATTGCGGCGCACTAAGTGATAAAACCTTTCTCTGCAGGGCTACCCTCGATACCTCACGTGCGCAGTTGTTGGTACCTCTCCAGGATGCTTAATATGCTTTACGAAGCCCGAGACCTGGTTAGGATTTTTGTGTTTTGGCTTGAAGGTGTCCTAGACTTTCCCTTATGCTTGAGTGGTCTAGCCATCCTACAGTGCCTGTCGTCATTTGCGGTTGATTCACCATACTCTACCGACAGAACATCCTATCAGACGCATCTGGAAGTATGGCGCGATCAATCCTCGATTTGAAATGTCATTCATTATGGATGGCTTCCCCTCTCTCTTCCTCTTCTTAGTTCACAATTGGCTCAACAGAAAGGGAAAGGGGCAGCACCATCTTTTCAGGTTGGTTGCACTGGGGTCAATCTCCAGGAGGCTCAATGGTACATCACAACGTTTCAGTGAGACCTAGGTCATAGAGCAACATGGTCATACAAGATTGAATTATCACCTTCTCCTACAATACCTCGTAGGCCAGAATCCATCAATTGTATCCAAGACGAATTGTTCTCCCTCAGGGGGTTCAGGGAAGGATTACGTCAACATTCTCTTGGCGCTTACATTATCAATCATGTGACTGCCATTGAAATTCCGCGGAGATCGCGACGGAACTAAAAAAAAAAAAGTGATATACCGCAACAAATTGAAATAAAAACGAGACACATTCAATGTGGATCAACGAAAGCAGAGAAGAAAGCAAGGAAAGCAGCTTATTCAAGGGCATCAAGAAGACCGTCTACGGTTATCTTGATTCTCATTGATTGGTTAGTCTAGTCAAGGAGTAAAAGGCTGTTCGGTCTTTAGGATTGATCACAATCATACTCAGAAATTCACTGCCAAACCCATCGACTCCAATATTCATCACCGTCAGCAACATTAATTGCGAATATCATGCCCATAACAGTTCTTCCTCCAGTAGTGGAGGCTGATTCATATATCTTATCTGAAGGTGACTCTGGGGATTCAGATGGTGATGTCGACATGGACTTTGACTCAACCAAGTCACATCCGTCGAAACGATTACGCCTTTCAAGAGGAATCGTTACACCTGGAGAGATTGTCACAGATGATCCTCAATGGATGCGGTATGACACCCAATGTTCTTATCTCTCTCTTCCTGGATATGGTCGTTCTTTCAAGCTAATTGGTATACGGTGTATATACAGAGGTCATGGCACTTTCACACCATATACTTCATCAACATCACAACAACCCACCACGAACAACATCGTCGCAACCGTCGCAGGCACAGTTCTACGAACGAACAAACTGCTTTCAGTGCAACCATTACGCGCAAGGTACATTCCAGAGATTGGCGATCTAGTTGTCGGGCGTATTGTGGAGGTACAGTCTCGCAGATGGAAAGTCGACGTCGCTGCCCCGTTACTCGCATCCTTACCATTATCAGCAATAAATTTGCCGGGCGGTATTCTACGCAAGAGGACAACGGCCGACGAACTGCAGATCAGGAATTACTTCAATGAGGGGGATCTCGTGGTCGCAGAGGTACAAACTGTGCACCAAGATGGCGCTGCGACTCTGCATACTCGTTCGTTGAGATATGGCAAGTTACGGAATGGTGTTTTTTTAGCGGTTTCCGGAATGGGTGGTGGTGCCGCTGCTGGGTCAAGAGGTACTGGTGTAGTACGATCGCGAAGACAGGTTTGGACTATCCATGGTGCTAATGGAGCTGATGAGATTGATATCATTCTTGGTGTCAACGGGTATATTTGGATATCGAAGCATGTGGGGAAAAGTGCTGATGAGGCCACATCGGCTACTGATGTGTCGATCACGAAGATGGAAGAAATGGTTAGCACCAGCATCTACTCGAGTCAGAACGATGAGATTGGGTTTGCAACGAGGAAGGAGATCGCTAGATTATGTGGGTGTATCAGACTTTTGGTTGAGAATGGAGTGAAAGTTGATGAGGATACTGTCACAAGGGCATACGAGGCTGGCAATGAATTGGTTTTGGAGGCTGGTGACTATGACGATGAAGATGCTCGCGAAGGAAAAGATTACCTTGGAGGAGAAAAGGCGAAACGGATAGTCAGTGCTGTCCTTGGAAAATGAGTCATCAGCAGGCAAGGAGATCGCCTCAACTCGCCGCTAATATCATTAAATCATTGATACCAGATCCATCATTGAATTGGAGAACAATTCCGGAAAAGCAGCAGAGATCAAGTGAACCAGAATAGGCGGCCCAGCTTTAATTCGACGCATTCAGGCGCATCGGATTGAAAAATCGGTTTCTTCCGCATGAATTCTAGCAGAGAAGGAGAAGGACATTAGCGTAGATGGACCTGTCATACGTATCATAACTCTAGACATTAAGCACGGGGACAACGCCAGTCCATTTGCCCGAAGTCCTCTCCTCCCAATATCCTTCCTTCCCTGTTTTTATCTTCCAGACATCTTCCGTACCAGCGAGGTCTCCCTCAAGCTTCGTGAACCACCTCGGTGTCCAAGTCTCACCCTTAGTCTCCATATCCCTTCTTCTGACACGCTGAGCAACCTCTAGCTTTTCCTTCAACTCCTCAGCACCATCAACATTTCCTTCCTCCAAAGCACGCTGGTCGGGTCGCAAGCGGCTATCGGTGGGTGGGATTCGATTTTTCTCGGTCGATGTGATCTCATTCAGAGAGGCCGCGAATTGCGTATAACCCCAATGTTTCTGAGGATGCTTCACAAGAGGACCCGCACTCCAAATCACTGTGTTCGTAAGATTTCCATTCTCCGTTAAGCGGACGGATTCTGGCCAAGTACCCTGTAATCCTAGTGGCAAGGGCTTGCCGTGCGAGTCAAATGTCTTGGTGTGCAGCTCCTCACTACGACCGGAAAACAATCCGCCAGCCTTGAAAGTCGTGACGGTCTTCTCACCCGTAGTCTCATTCAACACAACCATTTCGCCTGTGGGCTCGATGTATTTTTCACCCGCGATGATATTTCTCAGCGAACAACTGGCAGTAGACCAGCTATACCTCTCACCATGTGTGTGCAATGACAATCTCAACTTTCCCTCAGTGATAATCTCGGCACTCTTACCCCAGAACTGCTGAGTAGGTTTCGGCGATTGTGATAAACTCCAGTCCCTGGAATCAGCCTGGAAGGCTAACTGCAAAGGACGATGGGAGACTTTTTCAGAGATGAATCTGAAACCAGAGTCCTCACGAATGAGCTCGTACGTTTCGCCCAGCATGGGATTGAAGGGCTTTCGCGCAGCACGTTCTTTAAGTCTCACTCCGGAAAGTGGCGAAATGGCAAAGGCGGTTACATATATCAAACGCTCAACGCCATCAGTTGCGGATGCAGCCTTATCGAGCAATAGTGAGTACTCAAGCTGCTCGGCCGCGCGTTGCAATAATGAGATGGGCTCATTGGCAGATACTGGCATGGAGATGGTGGAAAGGTCCTTTCCAACATTCCTCCGTAAAAAGCTGATGAGACTTGGTGGTTGCACTGCAGGTGGAGGGATGCCGTTGCGACGTTTGACACGTTGGAGAGGCAAAGGTGTAAGTGACTTAGGCTTGGCGGGGAATAGTGAGCACTGTGCATTAGAATTCAATGCCGTGGATGGCGCATCCTCATCATCACTTCCATCCGTATCAGAAGATTCGTGGGGATCAACTTCGACCTCTTCCTCGTAAACGCTAGGAGCACGTTCATGCGTGGTTTCAGTCTCTTCAATATCGCTAGCGTCAGTCTGGATGACGAGAAGGGGCGACTCCGTCTCATCCAAAGCATCGAAGAATTCGTCCTCGTCTTCAGAGTCAAATTCTTGCCGAGAACTCAGATCGCCGACGTTTATAGCCGATAATGTGAGCTTCCTATATTCCAAAACAGCCGCTAGCTCGGCGACCGCTGCATCAAGGTCATTGAGTACGCCTAGTAGATCCTGATGCATGGTTGATTCCGGAATATTGCCAGTAGATACCTCCAAATGCGACGCTGAAGGTCCCGCAGTCGAATGTTGTCCGGACGAGGTCCGTCGAGATTCGGGCGTAGGTGGTGTTGGCGCATCCTTTTGTTTTATCTTCCAGAACGAACGTCTACTGGTATTTTCAGATGAATCGGTGTTGTCTGCATAATCTGCAGAAAGATGTGCGGTACTCGCTCGAGGAAGGGGACTGGGCGAA
The DNA here is from genome assembly GCA_024244195.1 of Ascosphaera aggregata. NCBI lineage: Eukaryota > Fungi > Ascomycota > Eurotiomycetes > Onygenales > Ascosphaeraceae > Ascosphaera > Ascosphaera aggregata. The sequence continues at coordinate 1,598 of JAGYHZ010000349.1, read as the reverse complement.
CGACCTCTGTGTTTCTGACCCTTCTTCGTCTGAGGGGCCGGCGACGATAGGTACTTTGAATCAGTATCTTTAGCCAGTCGGCGGGCTACATCTCTTGATCTTGTGATTTTGGCATAGGCGCTCTCGATCTGAGACCAGGATTTCATGTCAGCAGCGATGTCTGCAGGAGAATGGCGATATGAGGGGTTCCTGGAGTGTGCTCTCGAATGCACTCTTGATTGGGCCCTGGATTGCGTAGTAGACTGGGTTCGTTGATGCGATTGTGCCTCCGAAGCGTTTGGACTAAGTTCAGAAGGGTATCCATTACTAGTGGTGGCCTTCTTGGGGTTAGATGCTTTCTTGAGCGCTCTCTTCCAACTCTCATAACTCTGGGAGTTCAAGGCGCGTAGATGCCAGATCTCAGCACCTGAATCAATTGAAAACTCCTTATGAAAATCATCATGCGCAACGGCAGCAAAATCAAGAGGCATAGTGCCCCGCATGGCAGAGGAGTTGCGATCATGGAAGTAAGACAGTGTTTGCGTTTCGAAGTCGAGGGAGAAGTAACGCCGTGCGTAGCCTTGATGCTTTTTGCGTCGTCGCTTTTGCAGAATGCCTGTATGAACGTATCTCTGTTTCGAGTTATCTTGAGTTGAGGCACTATCGGCGAGACTGCCATTGGAGCCACTAGGCTCACGAGCAGGTGCAGCAGCAGAGGCCGCCGTGGCAGCGCCACCGACGTTGGCAGAGGGAAGTTCTGTAGTGGATTGACAGGTGTGAGAGCAGTGTGAGATGGCCTGAGAATGATGAATTTGGTGATTCCAATGGGGAGGATTGTCGGTGGGATAGGTGAGCAGGACGAAGGTGACAGTCTTCGAAACGGTCTTGGAGAAGGTGTTATCGAAGACAAGACCATAATTTCCTGCGTCTTCGGGTTTATCGCCCACAGCGTAAGTACCTTGAGCGATTTTGTCGGCATCACATCTGCCTATCCACACGACTTGTTTCATGCCGATGCTCTTGAGCTTTTCGGGAGCAGGGACAACACTGCCCGGCCTGCCACCATCCCTGTCTCTCGCAGGATCACTCAGGATAGAGGCGTCAGAAGAGACACTTAAGGACTTGCAATTGTTGCCTGCTGCATGTTTGAATATGCCGAAATTTAAAGATTTTTTATGAGGTTGGATGCTCCAGGAAATTGAATGCTTTGGCTTGACGTAAATCCATCGTACAAGATAGGACTACTCAATGGGAGTCAGCTTTGAAACAGAGCAGTATGCAAGAAAAGGAAAAAAAAAGAGCAAGAGAAAAACAGAGGGCGGACAAGGAAGCAGCAGTGAAGAAGCTATCAAACGAAGGACGATGAGAAATCAATCTCACAGAGGTTGACTGACCTTGCTATGGACTTCTAATTCCTCCATATCGATGGATGTGAAGTGAAGATGAGATCAACCAGCACCGACTATAACCACAAATAGAGGAATGATCGCAACGACTGATGCGAAGGAAGAGGGACGAGAGGATTGGGAATTGGGGCCAGATGAAAGAATAAAAGAGGCCGACTATATCAATGAGAACATCATCGGAAGCCAACTCAGCAGACCAGGATATATATATAT
>JAGYHZ010000348.1:0-11668 GCA_024244195.1 Ascosphaera aggregata | reverse complement strand
AGTACATACAAGCTTGACTCTGGTGTGCGGCAACCTCCATTCTTCCGGACTGGCAGATGCTCAAAATATATGCGGAGAGGTTATTCAGGATTTCGAGCGGAAGGTTGCCAATAGGTTTGCGTGTCTTCTTAACTGCCTGTCTCGGGTTGGCAATGGCAAACGGTATTCTAAGATATTCGCCGATTCTGTTTACAAAGCTCTGTTTTTGCTCCGTCCTGTATCCGGAGTCATAGGCCGCTTTGGCGAACGTGTCGACGTGACAGACGAGGCCATACAAGTCGTCGTAGGCGACTTCGGGCTCGAAGCGCAACCTGTGTTTGAGTGCAATGGCGAAAGCGAGGATGAGGTTGATGCCAGTGCTAGGTAGTTTCATATCGTCAGTACTATGCTCTCCTCGTTGCAGGGAAAGCTAGTAAATGCGGCGACTCACAGCTTCTCTATGACATCCTCTTTGCCTTCTTCTCCTTCCCGCTCTGTTGTGTATATCCAGATACACCTTGCAAGATGACGAGAGGCCTTCAGCAAGCTCGACCAAAAACGTCTGCCTTCCATATATCTGCGGGATGTTAACTCGAGAACGCAATTGTAAGGTTGCACATAAGAGATCCTTACCTCTCGTAGGCTGTGTTCATTCGCATTGACAATGACAACGAAACGACGAAACCCATGACCGTCAATAGTATATTTGATATACCGACTACAACCGTGCGAGATTAGTAAGGAGCAAGCAATTACAAAGGATAAGAAGAGGACAGTGTAGTCTGCCACGGGGTTGACACTAAACTTACGATCATGGATCCAAATGCAAATACAAGTAATGAGTGTGGACCATAGGGCCATGAAGATCATCGGAACAATCATGCGAGGCATGACACTGCCGTGAAGTCGCATGAATAGGGGCCATTTTGAATGTCGATCAAGCCGTTGCGGACCGTGCTGCGATATGAACGTGTGAGTGGAGATTTGGTAAAAAAAAAAAAAAGAAACGAAGATAAAAATAAATACAAGGATATCCATAAAACAGCAAAAGAGATTACACAAACCATATCATAAGCAAAAGGGCGACGAACGTACAAAAAGAGAATCAAGAGTCAACTTGCGTCGCTGATGCAAGTATGGAATATCGGAAAGATTGGAGTGACTGGCATATCGCGAATGCATACCGGGACGAGGATTGGTAGGAAGATTCGAAGGAAAAGTCAGCGCATTGTGGATGGAGTTCCTCTCTGCAGGTGTCAAAAAGGGAGATTTCCCTTCTTCTGCAGAGCGAAGAGGCTCGTGCTCACTCATGATGGATGAATGGTGAGACTGCGCCGGATTATATGATTGGATTGTAGGTTATAGCACCGTCCGAATCAGTTTTGCAATGTTGAATAGAGGAGCGATTGAACATATATATTGAATAGCCGGATTGGAAAAGACGAGAGAGCGAGAGAAAAAAAAAAGAATTGACCCTGATTCAATTATTCCGGTCAATGGATCAGACGGGGGTGCGATGGTGGGTTGATGACCAGATTTAGAAGCATGAGAGCGCGAAACAATCTTTTCTATTTAGATGGTACGTTGAAATGAACTCAGTTCAAGAGGTTGATGAAGCTTCGTTGTTTTCTTTTCTCTTCGTTTTCTTCTCCTTTTCTCTTCTTCTTCATATGTCGAATGGAAGCCATGAGAATCGATATTGAAGGTGATTCGACTGCCAGGGATACCTTCTCGCTTCACATTTTGATATACAGCCGGGAGATCATGAAGAGTCTGCAACTTCAAAGACGACCAACTTCAACATGGCTGAATTCGAGCCATCGACGAAAAGGCGCGAATCGGCTGTGACTGAGTCATTGGCGCGATGATTCTAAGATTTTCAAATTCCAATCCATTGAAGGCCTTGACAGATATGGGAGCAGAACAATGGCTTCTTCCGTGGTTCACTTCAACCACTTCAACCAATGAGACTCCGTGAGAGAAGAAGAGATGGGGGGATCGAGATCTAGACCATCGACGGACTGCAAGAAGCAAAGATGCCAATTCCTATGAATCCGTGCTTATCTCCAGGTCTTGAGGAGAAACGGGGAGAGAGAGAGAGAGAGAGAGAAAGAACATGATTTTCACCCTGCTATTCCACTGACCTCACAGAAAGGGCAGAAAGGGCCATGTATCTGGATGCCTTGAACCAAGCATTTTGCATCCGGAGATGGCGCAGCAGGCTGTTGGTTGAGTGTCAATGCACGACGATGACAGCCCTACGCTTGTAAAGTAGTAGTAATTATTTGGGTGCCACAGTGTGGATGGAAACAACTGAGGGGCTTATCCTTTTCTCCTTCTTCTTCATCTCCCTCCTCCTTCTTATCGATGCGTCAAGGTTCATGTCTATATACGTAGTAAGTATGGACAACAGTATACTAAAGTGATCCCTTGATAGGAAGGATTCATGAAAGAAAACACCAGCACAGCAGCAATAAACCATCTCCCATACTCGCATACCTGAAAAGCAAATATCATATAGAAAGGTCGCCAGATCTACCGTAGTGGTTGTCTTCCACCTAAAGCTGTGTCGGAATTGCTGCAACAGCTGCTCTTGTGAGTATGCAATAGTGGTTAAAGAACTCACGAAAGGGTTCGTACCGGCTGCTGACAAGGAGACCTTTGAGGTGACTATTATTTGGAGCTGTTGTCCTGAAATTCACCGTATAATTGGGGATACTGGCCTGTGCTAGTCTTGGATAATGCAGTTTTGATCATGCTCAGCACATCACTGTTGATTCAATGCATCAGCCCCTCCTCTCAAGCAATCGCAGATAGCCTTGGGAGACGAATATCGGGACCCTAGAAAGTTCTTGGTTTCGTCGATTAGAGGACTTGGAAGCTGACTTGGAGAACATGACCAATTTCTTCTCGCTCAGAAAGAATAAGGCTCTAGACCGACTCTCACTTCTGGGCACCTTTTGAACCTCATCACGGATTCGCCATTTTTATGTTGTTGCAGGCTGTCAAGGTATCTCACCTTTTCGGCTTTTACTCTGGGGGATGATCTATCGCGATTGATTGATGATTTGGAGACTTGTGTCTGATGATATTACTTGGTTGGATCACTCATTCCTTTCTTCCTTTCTCTCCTAGTCGATGCACGATCGAATTTGAGGACAATTCTTGCTAGCAATCTGATCGACAGCCGAGAGATACTGATGGCACTTCTCGCTGCGAGTCACCTGCGTGGTCTTCACTTTCTCGATAGTGCAAGAAACCTGATAATGCCTTTCTCACTCTTAGAGGGATCCAGTGCCAAGATATCAGTTCTTCCAGGGGCTGAACTGTGGTTCGCATTGGCAACAGCAGGGATGAACTGGCTTCAAAAACCATCACATGCCCTTGACTTCTTTTGACTTGATGACCTCAGTCCTCGGATCCCTTGTTCTAACCATTTCCGTCTCATGGGTCTGATGTAAGTGTCTGCATTCGAACGCCCTTGCCTCATACCACCGAGCCGACAAGGGCGCCTGAGGCTTTCTACCTCTCATGAACCAAGACCAAATGACGTTCTCGAAACATTTTCGTCGGTCTTAAGGAAAGAGAAGCTGACTGGAAATGCATTGCATCACGAAATATATGAGCGGCCAGAGCTTTCGGTGCCATCTGCTTCCACACTGATTACAAAGAAAATTATTACAGCTGTCTAATTCATCAGCCTTGTCGGGCGTCATGTCCTCGTCCACACTGCTTCATGCGCTGCGGTATCCACGGGGAGTCTCATCCCATTGCCGATGGGCATCAGGGAAAAATCATTCCTTGCATGGGACGGCTGGATTTGGTTGGTTATACATGTTCGCCGCCGGCGTTGGTCTGACGCTACAGCTGCAAAGACACCGATGTATCGACGTTATAGGCTCGTCTTGCTGGGAATCGTTAGCGGAATGTTTTTCTTTCATGCCTTCACCTTCCTGAGGTAGTGGCTCTTGAGTCTCAACTCAGATGAATTTAATGAGCCTGCTTCCAGCGAAGAGTCCTTCTTCAAATCTTCCTGTTTGATGATACCACCCGCTATGACTTGTACGCTACAGAAAAGCGATCAACGTTCCCTCCAAAGCAATACACCGATGTTACCCAAATTCAATTACTCAAACGTCTTTTTCAATGGCCTAGGGGGCTCAACAAGCCCGCGTTCTTCTTCAGATGAACGTGGCAAAAACGCCATCCATGACTCTGCGGACAGGGAAGCTGAAGAATCTGATCAGCGTACAGCCCTGATCGACTCACCCGGACAGGATATAGCGTACGAAGACTCTTACCGATGCTTGGACGACCATCAGAGTCAAACAACGACGATCAATGCGGTCAGCTACGAGAGAGACATCAATGGGGCCCGCAAAAACTTCGATGATGGCCCACTTGAGCGATCAGATCCCACATCGACCTCTCTGAGTGGTACTTCTACTATCCAGAGCAACCCAACCCATTACCATATACGGTGAGCTAATCCCTTCATTCAGGACCTAGATATTTCGATTGCACGACGAGGGAGAGAATTACACGCAACAGGGCAGCTTCCATTGCCGTTATCTGCGTTGGATTTGCAGCTTTCGCAGGCTCCTTTCTGTATATGTATGCGGCGTTCAAGAAACCGGACTGGAGTGACAAGATCAACACTGATGGGGGATTGAGTCCCACGACTGCCTCCCTGCTATGTACTCTTATAGCGAAGGTTATTGAAATGGCATTTGTCACGGTGGTCGTCGCGTCTATTGGGCAGCACCTAAGTCACCGAGCCATTGGGAACCAGTCAGGAATCACAATAGCAGATTTATCTATGCGGAACTGGGCCCTTCAGCCTGGCACCGTGTTCACTCAATTTCGATCGGTTCGGCACTCAGCCCCGACTGTTGCCGGCTTGTTCACAATATCTGCTACATTGGGAGCGATGTTCTACACTACTGCAGCAGAAGCTTTGGGTGAGTGGTCATCATTGCCTGTGGGCAATATAGTCATTTCTAACTCTAAATGATTTTGGCGGTCTGACTCTGTTTTCTAGTATCGCCAAAGATAACCATGGGCAGACACAAGTACTATGACATCTCTGCTATGGTGGCTACAAAGTTCGCGAATGTGAGCTACATTGAACAGCACTGTACCGTACCTGGGTCCAATTACCCAGACAAGAACGGATCTTGTTATCAACTCATGAATGTTGGTCAGAGCTATCACAATTATCAGGGTTGGTTGAGCGCTTGGAACCGAACAGGGCCGCAGCCGATGGATTTGAAGTACAGGCCGCCTCCGACTGGCCTTTTTATGGAGAACACCACCGTCCGTGGCACATGGTTGGAAGAACCCAAGTCATGGACAATGAATTACCCCAATGATCGCCTTATCAATAGCGTGACCTATGCGTTCCCTCATGCGGGGATCTTTAGTGCGGCTGTCAATCCTGTCAACAAGATTCGGCCGCCTTCCTTCTTCGACAATTCTTCAAAATTTGATTTGCAAGCCACTACTGCCTCGCCAGTCATGAATGTTCTTTGTGCAGGTGTATCTGAAGATGAACTGGCACCGTTGGTATATTCCACGTGGCCCAGTAATACCTTCAATGGCACCACATTCCAGGCTTTAGATTCCCGGAAGCTCGTTAACAAACTGTACCCGCAGGGCGCTCGAAATGCGACAAACTCCACAAGCATTGATCAAATTTTCGGTTGGGGGAATTCACCGGATGATGCGCTTCGTCCCATCTTTGGGAAATTTGCGTTACCATCGCAAACGCTCATCAACGTAGCTGCTTACGGGCTCGAGGGAACTTACTTGCTAGCTGGCGTGCCCAATGAACTTAAAGGCGTGGGTTCATCGCAAGTCTTGTGCAGAATGAGAGCTACAATGGGTTCTGGTTGCTCTACAACCTACCACGCAGAATCCAGCGGTGGCGAACTTTACACAACCTGTGACGAAACCGATGAACTCAGGTACAAAGGGCCTAGCCTGGAGGAAGTTGTATGGGACCTCGATTGGGCCAATATGGGTAATGATTGGTCTCAATCGGTTAGTCTCTCCAATGGAGTCATGAACACTCCAGCCGCAAATCCAGCTGTTCTCACTCATCTGATTTCGAACGATTCATCTCGTCCATTGCCTGCAGATCGCCCCTCAATAGCTGAGGCGCTAGCTGTAATGGCTGGCTCTACATTATTGCTCGCGACGCAGAACGCATCGCTATTCCATGCGTGGACTTATCAGCCTGACGAAGTTCCGGTCAACTACAAAACAACAGCTCGATTGCAGGGTACCATTATGCAGTCTGGTGGACAAGTGCAGAGCTGGCAAAAGACACTATTTGCCTCGCTGGTCGTCGTGTGCCTTCTCAGCTTGGCTTGCTGCTTTTACCTTCTTGTTGAGTTGCTCGCTCAGCATATCACAGACTTCACTGAGCCGCAGAACATGTTTGCCCTCGCTTTGAACAGCCCTCCCTGTCATGAGCTAGACGGTGCTTGTGGTGTCGGCCCAAGCAAGGCGCAGTTGCGACAGGGGTGGAGCATTGACCTGGAGGATGCACTTCAGCACTACTTCCTCAGGCCTGCGCACGAGCGGAACCGTGCCTCAAAGGTGGGGACCGGTGGAGCGACCCAGGTGGCGTCGACGCACTCCCTCCCACGCCCTGAAGTTGCGAAAGAATTTGAATCGTTGCGGAAACGGGAAAGTTTACTGGGCAGGCTTTCGTTCACTAAGAGAGTATAATCATGCTATGCTATTCCCGCGGAGTCGATACGGACGTTTTTATTCTCTTCTTCTCCGCTTGCGGTGGTAATACACGCATACTTACTTGCGCCAATGCTGTAAATAGAAGCTGGGTATCAAACAATGTCGTTACGGCCAAATTAAGTAATTAACAAGTAAAAAAAAAGTCGTGTCTTTCACCAAAGCTTCGTAACTGTAGCCTCGTTCCACCGGCGGATTTGCTCTTTCCGTAGGTTCTTCAACCGAATCCGTCGACTAAATTGATCAGAAGAAAACCCCTTCAAGCAGCATTTCCAGTGGCGCCATAACGACGAAGCCGGCCGGCCATTCAATAAGCCGTGTTTGCAAGGAATGCCTGCGATTTCTTATAGCCACGGCGCCCAGCCGACATACATGTGAGCGAGATTCTTTGTACTAGTGGCTTGCATGATGAGTTCATCGACTTGACCACCAACGGATAGAGGAACTGACTCTCCTGGCAACAAGCCACGCAACTTATTCTGCACAGATTCGAGCATCTCTTGTGCAGTACTAGGAACTTTGACAGACGTCCTCTGCTTCGCGAGTAAAAATTCTGTTGTGGGATCGTGAACAAATGTCTCAAGAATGGGCACAAGCCAGTCCTCACTCTGCCTTAGTATCGACAATGTAATCTCGGAGGTACGACGGAACGGACCATTGTATCCGCAAACTCCCAATGCATCGACCATGTTGTGAGTAAGACGAAATGGAACACGCTCTGGGACTTGAAGAGTCAGACCCATGTCGAACAGACAATTGAAGTCCACATGGAGAACGGCACCATTAGCCTCTTCGAAGAGAATATTCTCTCCATGCCTATCGCCTAATCCAAGGCAGTGACCAACCATAGACATGACCGCGCAGGTCCGCGTATACCGCAATCGCGCGGCAAACCACGAACCGGGCTCAGGGAATGCCTCCAAAAACCATTCGTGAAATACTGGCGGATATCTCCGTAGGACTTTGCTCGTGAATGCTTCAATTTTAGACTTCTCTGACGATGTATCCGAAAGGTCGCGCTGAATTTGTCCCCAGTCTAGAGTAATTCCACGGTCTCCCAGTAGTCTGACAATCAAGTCCTTCAGCGTTCTAAAATTGTTAACCCATTCAATGAGACCAGATGTCTCGTTCAAGGGAGTCACTGCATATGTTTTGATATACAGTTGCCTCGAACTGGAATCAGCGTCTTTCTTCAAAAATCTGTTAATCATTCGATTGAACTCCATGAGGCGTTCATCTTTGCGCAAATCTTCTGGCTTGCAAAGTAACCCATACATTCGACCATCTGAGCCACGTACGTTGAGCTTGCGAGGCTTCTGCGCTGATCGTAGAATGAGAACTTCGTCAGATATGTCGTCAAAGGTAACAGGTCCTTGCGGGAAAGGACGGAACTTGGCGAAGTAAGCAGCATCATGGGCAAGAGGTAAGAGAGGAATCATATTAGTCTCGAAAGGTACCACCAGTGAGCAGCGGGCAATTGAGCGATCAAACAGGAGGTCCCGAGTAAGGCTCGCCTTCGTCCTCTTTTCAGAAACCCTGTTCTTGGCTTCTTTACTGCACAGGCCGACTAGCGCATCAGAAAGCTTCTGGCCTTCGCGCAAGACCCTTGTGATGTCCAAGGACCTGTCCGACAATTCAGCACGTCGACCAGCTTCTTGGATCTCGGAGAAAATGAGCTTGCCCTTCTTACGCCTGTCAACACTGAGTGACTTCAACAGTGGAAGTATAGTCCACAGGGCTTGTTGGACGTAAGTGAAGGTTGTTTTCATAATGATACGGCGAAGGACAGCGTTGAGGTCTTTATTTGGATGACAAATGCGAGCGACGAGCTGAGGAAGGATGGTCAAGAAGAGAACAGTGGGTATCCTATCGGTGTACTTCCTGACCTGCTCATTGATAAACCTGAGACTCTTGAGCCTTTGTGCCATAATATGCTTGTGGAAGTCTTTGCTCCAACCGGACCTTTCGTCGTATGGCTCATCGAGAGCAGCTGCACTTTCAAACCACAGGGTGAGAATCTTTGGCAAACTCTGGAAAACGTACTTGTTTCCATAAGCAAGCGATCTTAGGAAGTTATCGACGACGAGTTTGGATGCTTCACCACTGAGAAATATATGGGACTGCTTATCAGATGGTTTTGATTTCTCCGACTCAAGTATCTTGGCGTAATGCTTTCCTAGATGATAATGGGCCTTTTCCCACCTTGGATGAAGACTGATAGCATATCGATACTTTCGTGCAATAATTTCTGATTGTGTCTGGCCTGCATTGTCCATCCATCTTGCAAGCAGCAGATGTGCCTTTGCAGAGATTAAGGAAGGATTGTGAGGCCGATCAACTCTCGCTGAGTCTACCGGCGAGGTATATCCTGCGGAGGCCAGTGCGTTCGAATTGATGGTCTCTTCCAACATCTGTATCGCTTTTCTAGGGCTTCCCTCTCTCCATAGTAGCTTCGCAAACTCCAAAGCTGCCTGTGGTTCACCAAGCTTAACCGCACGGGTGACTGCGTTGAATGCTTCCTCAATGTTATTCGCCTTTCGGGCTGATCGGGCTAGTTGCAACCACACGGATGCCACACTGCTGGCGTCAAAGGAGAGGATTTCCATAGCTACTCGCCGCAAATTTAAGACATAGCATTTATCATGAATGCATCCTCCAAGCATAGTAAGTCTCTGGTTGAGATCATCGAAAGTGCTGGACTTCTCAGCTATTGCAACCTGTTCCAGCTCGGAAAGGGCGTGCAACTTGAGGACGCTTTCATGACTTCTTTTCAATGATGATACCGCATTGACAGTGAGTCCCTTGGCGACAGAGCGGCGTAGAGACTCAATTTGCTGGGTTGCCGTTTCAGTCTCACCGCAATACAGTGACTGCAATACCGATCCAATGCCAATCGCGAAGTCATCAATATGTTTCTCGGATGCTATCTCGAGATAGCGGGACAGACGGGTCAAGTCACCAGCCATCCATGCTGAGTCGATTACCATAGGTAGAGTGCTGGTCAATGTTTTCTCGGAGGACCGAAGCGTATCAAATTGACTGAGTAGAACCCCGTGCTGACCGCGATCTTTAAGGCAGCTCAGAAGACCGATCTGCGCTTTGCAATCCTCAGGATCCTTGGCTATTTGGGACGAGAACCAATTTTGAGCTGCAAGCCATCTAGTTCCCCTCCTACTCTCAATGACTTGCTGATCGATTTTGAACAGGTGAGGGTCGGCAGTGATACCTTCTGCACCATCTGGCTCATCAATGTGTGCATATATCTCCTGCAGACGCGTATACAGTGGCATCAGGTCAGCAATTTTGCCATTAGAGTCAGGCTCCATCTGTCTCCTGATATGTTTCTCCCAATGAAGCAAAGCTCTTGTGAAAGACTGACACTCAACAGCCCTCGTAGAGAGTACTTCCGCAGGTATCTGTGACAAAGTAGCCTCAAGTGATGACAACTGCTGGGCTCTCTTTTTATACACGTCTTCGCTCCCACCAGTCGGCCTCATCAACAAATTGGCCATACCTTTCCTCCTGGCCTGCGCCCATCTTGAGCAATAATCCATGATGCTGAACACGCTCTCGCTGCATAATATGGCGTTTTTCCGGTGCTCATTATTGTTGTCAGGAAGGGGGTATCGAAGGACGTTCAACATCTCTGAGATGACGTCATTCTTCAAATCATCATTTCCATTAAGGAAGATATTCAAAGCCGCGTATGGTAGCAAGAAGGACGCAATCACTATGTCTCTTTTCTTTATGATTTTTGAACTGATCTCAAAGACGTTTGAATATTTGTTTCCATCCTTTGGTGCCTTGTGAAGCATGTCCAGAACAAAAACTCTAAGCCAAGTTGAGTGAGAGGTGTGTATGGAGAAGATAGGATGAGTGCAGTTAGTACGTATTGCCGGCTCGATGGTATAATTTGAACTGAGAAGAGGCGTGAGTAAATTCCGAACGAATTTTGGAAGGCTGAACCATCGCTGATAGTAATTGTTCATACTGGAAGCTTGTGATGTCGGCACAAAACCTGCATTCTGAAAGCCGCAGAGACTCAAAAAATGCTGCATTGCCCAAGCAAGGAACCCTTGAGATTCAGCGTCAGATGAGAGGTAGGCTCTAACAAGGACATTTTGTATGAAGAACAGTATGAAGTTGCACGTCTCTGCAAAGTCATCAAAATTCGAAAGAACGACAATGTCCTTCTTCGGTCGAACGAATTCTGATTGATTTGGATCAACAGCACCCAAGGTGCCCAGGCATTGCGCAGCTAGGTTGGGGATTGAGTATCCTCCCTCGTTGAATTTCGCACAACAATTCAGAAGGCATCGCGTCAATTGGACTTTGATATCAGTAGCACGTTGATCAACGGAGGTGCTGTCATTCCAGTACCTGGTTTGAGAGAGATACTGCAAAAGTTCCTTCAGTGCCTGCTCAACAACTATTGCATGCTCGTTTGAAAGTCGCCGAATGAAGTTGGTGATTCGACGCTCGTCCGAGGATTCCAGTCGCGACGCCGCTGGCACCTCAGGTCCTTGCAACTCCGGGATGGAGTCGAGTGCCGGCAACGATTCAAAGACGCTTTGAACCACTGTTTTGCGGTCGGATCGAAGCCATTCAAGCAGCTGACGTCCTCGATTCCTACTCTCTTCCTCCTGGAATAAATCCCAGTACTTGATTATGATGCAATAAGTTTGATCAAGCAGAGACTCAAGTTCCTCCTGTTCAAGAGACCGTACCATAATATCCCATGAGATCAGGGCATGGTCGCATAAGTCAAGGATATTAAGAGCTGACCTCAGGCAAGCACAAATTTGTAGCAAAGCCGCATTGACATGATTAGGTGCGAGTCGAACCATCTCTCCTATCGCGAGGATGTTCCTTCTCTTTTCAACCATGGAACGTCGACTTTCGTTGACAGCTTGAGAAAAGATCCTGATGATGC